>MU690820.1:0-12037 GCA_026770625.1 Nicotiana glauca
ATTAGGCTAACATTAAATATTTACGCTAAAAAATGTAAAAATTCTCGGGGAGGGTCAAAAATCACGTGTTTACAATTTCTATTTTGTAACTTTTCAAACACATGATGTATTTCGTATTTCTACGTTGTAATTTAAATTTTAGTTGTTCATGACTTGTGCTGCCAATCATTGGGATAGTTGTATGGATTTTCTGGTAGATGTATGGTCTGCGTACACACTACTCTCCCCAGACCCCACTAAATGGGATTATACTAGGTTGTTGTTGTTGTTGTTATTTATTGTTCACGTATGATTTTTCATTCGAGTTTGTTATCTATTATTTTGCTTACCTAGAATTTTAGAGTTAGGTGTCATCACAACTAGGTGGAATTTGGATCGTGATGTCTTAACACAATCAAAAGTTAAACAGCAGATCTTAAGAAGGCCATCCCATAAAAATTCTTGAAAGACCAAAAGCTTTATTTCTCAATGAACTACTATGCTTATATTGAAACTGTTGAAGTACAAAACAGATACTCTCATTTTAACTTCAACTGGAGTTGTCCAAGCAAGGCAATACACCTTTTAACATTAATTTTTTTTTTCCTTTCAATTCTAACAAAAAATTGTCCAAATGCCAATTATCAAGTGAATCAATACCAGAAGGAGTTAATAGTATAGGTGATAGTAGCCATCCAACCTTCCCTTTTTTTTCCACATATATTGGCGTTCTTCATCATAGGGGTAACATTCATGATAAAGACATGCAGGCATCTAACATATTCAATTCAAAACTGAGGAGAAAATATACACTTTTTTTGTGGTACCTATTACAAACTGTAATCCTCTAACTGACAAACTCATGTTAACAAAAAATAAAAAATGAAATGTCAAACTGTTGCTTTCTCTATATTTCCCTCCTAATTCCTTGGATTCTCTTGAGACAAATAAAGACATTTTACACTGGGATAAGTCAAATATGTGAGACGCGATATAACTAAATAGTTAAAAGCATGTTCTTAACTTAAGCTTTTAGATGAGACGGACGCATATTTCAGCAAAGCGTGAGAGCAGCTAATTCCACGAATTTGGTACATGAAAAAGAATGAGCCCACACACTTCAAAACAACATCGCATGTACGTGATATTTTAAGGTACTAGGTTGGATCCAGAATCATCATCCTTGTCTGAAGCTGCCTTTGTCAATTCCTCTGCCCTTCTTGCCTGAAGTTTCCAATCTGTTTGCATTAATGTATACACCATCATACATATACAAGCAAATTGAGCTGCAACAAGACCTAACCATAATCCCTTAAAGCCAATCTTGAGTTTAAAAGCAAATACACAAGCACATGGTAATCCAACTAGGTAAAATGCTGCTAAGTTTATTCTTACACCCATTGTTGGTCTTGCAGAGCCAGTTAGCACACCACATGCTGCTGTTTGAGGAGAGTTTCCAATTTCAGCTAATCCCAGGATTGGAAGCACTGCTGAAATTAACGCAAGTATTTCTGGCTCGTTCGTGTACAATTTCCCCCATACTGATTTCACCCCGACGCTTAGACCAAACGCGGTGAGCCCAAAAGCCAGTGCCACGAAGATACCAATGAGTCCTGCTAATTTAGCACGGTCAGGGTTACCAGCCCCTAATTCATGACCAACACGTTGTGATATACTCAAGCTTAGTGAAAATGGGAACACATAAATTGTCCCTGTTGTTTGTATCAATATTCCCATAGCAGCTACGCAAGAATCAGGATTATTCAATAAGCCACTCAAGAAGAGAACAATTTCATACCACCACCATTCCAAGCACACGGAAAACAGGCTAGGCAAAGCCAAACTCAACAAGGGACGCCACCCATTGAAAGTTGAGATAAATGTAGCACCAGCCCATGGTTTAATTGCAACTTTGGACAGAAACAAATAAAGTAACAAGCCAATGTTCATGTTCAGTGAGTATAAAAAAGAAGCCAACGCAATACCTTTTACGTTCAAATTCAAATACGTTACAAGAAGATAGGTAATCGGAAGGTGCAAAAGGGTTGAGCATGTAGCTACTAAAGTAGCTGGTGTATTTATGCACTGTGTCCTTAAAAATGCTCTCAAAGGATTCAAGTGCGCGCTAGCAAGTAACTCAGGTATAGAGAAAATTAAGTAACCTTTGGCGACTTTTGTAATGACTCGATCTTGGCCTAGTCGAAGGAAAACAGGTTCAACATTTAACCACAGAAATGTGATTGGAATTGTCACAGTTAAGAGGAGTAAAAACATTTTGATGTATGTTTGGGTTAGAACTGACCATCTTTTGGCACCATAAGCCTGGGAACAAATGGGCTCCATGCCCATACAAAGCCCTTTCATTACAGAATAGCCCGTTACATTTGCAAATCCAATTGCTAATGAAGCTCCAGCTAACTCTGTTTTGCCCATATGTCCCAAGAAAAGCATTGATATAATGTTCTTTGAAAACAACAGCAATGACGTTAAGGCCACTGGACATGCAATTTTCCCAAGCAACAGTAGTTCTCCACTCACCTGCATTTTCAAGGTGAACTCAACACATTTAAAAAAGAAAACAAGAGTTCAAGTTCAATGCAACAACATTATAAAAATATTTTACACAATTAGATTACTTATATAAATTTGTAAGATAAGCATTATTTTGTTACCCGATAAAAATGGTAATGTTAAACGAACTATGTTGATAGTCAGAGGTGGAGCTACAAAATACATTAGGTTTATAAATATTTATTATGAATTAAGTAACTAAGACATGCTATGAGTTCGGGTAAGTTCAGACCCATAAACTTCAAATCTCGACTCCGTCTCAACTCATAATTTTTTTTTTTAAACACTAGTGACGAATGTAACTAAATCAACTAAATAATACGCTAGATAGAAGGGTAAAATTATTTAAAGATAATCAAATCTTTTGATATATATTGTTGCAATTTTACATACTATATTGGTCATTATTGCTACTGATCATTGTACATGTCGCAAAGCTAAATTTACAATTATTTAATATATTTAGTATTCCGAAGCTAGAAGTGGTTTATTATCAAACAAAAAGAATTAAAATTTGAGAAATTAATTAATTAAGAGAAAGCGTGCAAAAACCAGAACATGGATGCACATAAGCACGTGCCCACGTATAAATGCTATCCTTTCTGGTCCTCAGTAAAATAACGTTTCTTTTTGACTAATTTAAGGACGTAAAGGATTTTAACATTATAGAGGACTTGAAAAAGAAAGGAAGACGAAACAAAAGTCACTTTTTTTTCCATTTGATACACTTAGTATTGTATATCTCTATTGGTGAAAAGTTAGATTCCACCAAGACTCGTGTAGTTTAATGTGTCTACACTCATTACCCCGTATGGGTATTTTAAGTTGTTTAATGAGGCAGTGTACCTCTCAATTTTGAAAAGAAGGTTTCAGGGCACCATAGGGGCGGAGCAACATTATAAATTACGGATTCGCTAAAATTAAGTAATTTTTAGTTTCAAACTCTATAAATTATTAGGTATTTGTCCATCTTATCATATTTAATTTTTTTAGTTATTCAACGGAAGACAAGTTTATGTTGTAGAAAATTCAGGGTAAGAAGAGAATTGTTAGGTGTTTGTACTTTTTTTGAATCATATTTAATTTTTCTATCTCTTAAAGGAGGGGCAACATATTCACCATAATTGATTTTAAAGGGAAATATAATTCTTCCATATTTGACTAGTGTTTTTTTTTTTTGGAGGAAAAGATTTTGGACTTTTATAAATTGAGGATCATTCCTTCTTATTTAGGAGAATCCACAATGTTGTTGTAAGGGGTTTGAGAGTCTTGTTTAGGAGGAGATTTCTTGACACAAGTGTTAGTATGCCACTTGTGTGTGCCTCTTATAAAATTGTTCTCTCGATATTTTATACTCTCTTTTATGCAGGGAATTGCTCATTTTCACTTGTAGATGTAGGTCAATAGACCATACTATGTTAAATAACTGTCTCTTTTTGTATATTTCTCTTTTGTTTTCTGATTTACTAAGCGGGGGGTCTATTGGAAACAATCTCTCTATCCTCACAAGGTAGGGATAAGGTCTGCGTACACACTACCGTCCCTAAACCCCACAGTATGGGATAATACTGGGTATATTATTATTATTTTTAATTTACCATTGTTCAAGATTTGCTTGGTTAACTTCCGCATGACATCTGATTATTTCTATTCTAACATAACTATATTAAGAAAGTCGCTTAATATATATAAGAAAATCTATTACAAACCAATAAGTAAATAAAAAAATGTGATTCAAAGCCCATAAATAACTTAAAATTCTGAATCCTTCTCTAATCACCATTTATAATAGCATGTTTCTATGGGTAAAAGAAACTGGCATTTGATATAATAATTGGTGAGTACTGGTATGGCAAGGAATAGCTAATTAAACGGATAAATCAAAATAACTACTATTTTATTATTTTGTTGTAGTGACTAGTTGAACATGCTATACTTTAGTGAATTAGTAAATATGAATGAATTATAGGAGGCATCAGAGCCATTATAGGTCAATTTTACAGTTAGTAGCTTGCTAAAATAACATTTCTAGCTAGCTAGCCAGACAAACTAGACAATGATTTTGATTAGGTTAGAAACACGTAACGGAGTCATTTATTTAGAAATTTACCTTCTTGTCAATCTTTTTATCCTAAAAAGGAAAAAAAATTGTCTCCTTGTCACTAATTCTCACATCAGTAGTGGAGTATTATCTTTTGCATAAAAACCACAAACACATATAAAGGGAGTATTCGGAGGAACTTACCCATAATTAACAATTACCTAATTTTTGAGATAATATGACAACGATTACATATATTTATTTGACAAAGTCATACACAAGCCTAATAGAAGGCTTTTAGCAAATTGCGTAAATCTTCAAGATAAAGATCGCTTTAAAAATAAAAGGATGTACTTTTCGAACGCACTAAAAGAAACGTTGAGTATCAATATTTAAGACTTACAAAGAAAAAGATTAATTAGATACCTATAATTAGTGGCAAAGCACTAAAATGACCAAAAGAATCTGTGGGTAACACATTTGATGAGTAAATAAAAAAAAAATATAGAAAAAGAGAATTACTGAAGCTTTTCTCTAAAATCTTTTTCATGCATTTATGTTGTTCTCATGCATATATCACCAATGCAACCAAAAAGGAAATTTAATTATTAAAAGTTAAAATTAAATTAAATTTTCGAATATGTGCAGATGAACCATTTAATTAGGTTGATTCATAGTCTACGAAAAAGGGAGTATGTATCGTTAAAGTAAACTTGATCATGATAGAAAAGAAGGAAAAACAAAGATTAGTACATCTGCCACCTTATGTAAAAAATGATCGTAAATTTTTATTATATAGTCAAGCATTTATATAACAGCCAAGTTTGTTCTAAATATGTTTTAGCCACTATAACGAAATAGTGTTATAGATAACATATATCATAACATAACATGAAAAGTTAGTTCTAAAAAAAACTTAACCGTTATACTGAAATGCTACTATAGATGATAATTATTATAGAGAAATTGGTTCCAGCGAAAGGTCAAATTAAAAGTGATAGCCACAAGGAAAAGAAAAAACCAGAAAACTTAGGTAAGATATGTACTAATTTACCATTGAACTCTAGTTCTTGTACCAGGAGAGGTCGCTTAGCATAGAAAAGAAACTAAATAGAATTATAGTTAATGTATACATCTACACGTTAAAATAAAGGATGTTGAAGGCGAAGTCAAGTAAATTAAAATTATAGAACTTTTTTTCTAATAATTTAATTTTAGATGAGATAGTACAACATGGTTAAAAATAGACAAATATCTTGAGTTCAAATCTCACTATTACCTATAATCTTATACTCTCTCCGTTTCAATTTATGTGAACCTATTTTTTTTGTTGGGCCGTGCCAAAAAGAATGACGCATTTCCTTATTTGGAAATAATTTATCTTTATGTAATAATTTATAGCCACACAAAATATATGTGTCTCATTTTATACTACAAGTTTAAAATTTTTTTTTTTCTTAAATTTCGTGTCCAGGTTCACGTAAATTGAAACCGAGGGTCAAAAAAGTTTTATCATGTGCATGACAAAAAAAAAGTTGAAAAGGCTCAAGTCGTATCAGCGCAGACACAGATGCTCGTGCTTCTCTGTGCCGTTATTTGAAAAAACAAATGAAGAAAATAGAGTTATGGAGATCTTTTAACATAATGTTACGTGAGCGCATTCATGTGTCTGCCTGTGCATTATGTCTTTTATATTTTCCTTTTCTCCAAGTCTGACTGTGTTATGTGTGGGTAGAGACGGATATATAATTTAAAGTTAATGAGTTCAATAAACTTTTTAGCATTAATCCCATTGTACCTTTAGAATTTTGCTGTCGGAACGAAATATTTTCTAAAATTGTAGTTGGTTACATTATTCATCATATATTTATTTTCTGTGTCAAAAATGGTATGTTTAGATAAAGATATAGTTTATGAACTATGTGTCACTATGTGCGGCGGCGGCCGAGATAGAGTGTCCACGAAGGGGGTTCAAAAAAATAAATTTGTAACTAGTGACCCTTTTCACCACTAAACTATACTTTTAGACTGTATTAAGGATGTTCAAAACTTAATATATAGAGATAATAAATAAATTTTGCCACTATGTGTGAGAGAAAGCAATAGAAAAGTACCTCATTCATCGGAACTCGTCTGAAAAATTGAAGAGCACTAGTATGGGAGGAGGAATATGACGGCCGAACAAATTCTTCTCTTTGTTTTACCATCTGCTCAATGGTGGTGGCGGCTGCAGCCATTTCATCACTTGTTATACTGATAATATCATCACTTTCTTCTCGAGATTCATTCATTGCTGTGCACATCTCAAACTATATATATCTGATCAATCACGTAATATATTATGCTATAAGAAGAAAATATCTTTCGTTTGTTTTTCAGAACGGAGGACAAAATCCATACAGAGCTTTATAAAATATCTTAGAAATCAAGTAACAAATGTTTTCTTACAGGAAAATGAGGAGAAATGAGATTCAACGAGTGGATAGAGTAATAATTTACAGAATAATATGAACAAGAAGAGAGGATGGAATATAGAGCTGGGAAAATATGCACACACATTCCTGGCTCGTACTTGTTTATATAGTGAGTAGTACTCAAGTTTGTGAAGAAATATAAGTGTCCTTTACAATGGCTGCAGGGCAGTAGCTAGCTAAGAAATGATATACTAAGGACAGGTAACTATATAAATTACTATATTCGTACAACATTATGCGTTTCAAGTGAAAAGTAGTCTAATTAAATCTACTAAACATTCCACTAATTGAGTGCATTCTTAGCTTGGACTCTGGCTTAGCAATAGGGTTAATCTACAATCCAATTCATTTAACTAAACATCTTCTCCTAATTAAGCATTTTAATTTATAATTAGCCCTTCTTGTTCCACTTTATGTATGCATCATTATCCTTTCTCGACAACCATGAAACATTCCTCAGTATTTTCCTCTTATCAGAAACGTAACCTTATGTTTCATAATTTCTTCTCTTTTCTTTTATATGTTTAACTAATCTTTAATTTCAAATAGATAAGAATATAACCAGCTATACTCCATACGTTTTGTCTAATTCATTGCACTTGATATATATTCATGCTACCTTTAAAAAAAATTGTTCACCAAATACATCATCATTTGAACAACATGCACTCGAAGATTTTTTTCGGTCAAACAGTTTCAGAATCTAATTAAAATTCTTTTCAGGGGGAAAGCAAGTAGTACTTTATTATGTATATTATTAGTTCAAATTTGACTAATTAGTTCAAATTTGGCTAAGTGGGGCCTCATAAGAGAAAATTATTGGCATCCATTAGCATTTGTTTATTGGTTAGTCATTGTAATCTTCCTACTAAATTGAATTGCACGTAGAAAAGATAAATTTTGGATTAACTCCTCCACAAAATATAATAAAATATATAAATAAATTGTGATGCTTGTGTAATAACAGCTTGCTGGATGTGTTGGCTGCATAGAAACCATCTTTCTCTTTTAGTTTTATATCTTTTGAGTTATCATAAACAGTTTTCACAGCTTTAAAATTTTAGAGAAAAAGGAATGAAATCTTCAACTAAAGAATTGTGAAATGCCGGCAAATTAAATATGTCTAGAATTATTAAAGAATATGTTTCTCGTCTTATTTTGTTAAAATTGTTAAAGAGGAAGACATATTGTTTATTTGATAAGTCTTAAGTATCGGGTTTGAACGCTAAGTATGGAGTCATATTTGGATAGGGAACGCTTTACACAATAAATGAGACTTCTCAACACTAATCTGGATTAATCGGGCTCAAAGCAGGGTACCAACTGAGGGAAAAAAAGAAGAGAAATTTTCATAAAGCACTATCTTTTAGTAGTAATTAGCTATCTATAGATACCATTTGCTATATTACAGATTATAGATGCCTTTTATGTGGTTATAAGATGTATTTGATGTATTTAAGCTAGTGTATTCATAAATACAGTAGCAAAAATAGGCGTAAATCAGGGAAGTCCAGCTAATCAGTTGTTGTATTTGAGTGTATTCGATTGTATTCAATTAGGGGATTACATTATTTTTAAAAGGAAAAGTGAATCAATTAGCATAATAGACTCCTAATATAACTCAACAAACTCAATTATAACACACAAATTTTGTGTTTTCAGTTATAAAAAAATTCTCAATCGAAAAATACCCCAAAAATATAGCAATCTTCAGAAAAATTATATAATAATATGAATACATAAATTATATTAATTAAAAAATATATATGAATACATCCATGGCATATAGCGATACCGTGAATACAATGAAATACATAGAATACAACGGGATACATCGAAATATAATAAAAAATAGTGAATACGATGAAATACATGGAATATAACGAGATACATTGAATTACAATGAATACAATGAAATATACGAAAATACATTGAAAGTATTAACAGAAAATTAAGTTGCTCAACCCAAACTCGTCGTCTTTGTTTAAGAACAAACCCTAATTTCCAGCTAATCTTCCTCGTTATGCCATCAGAATCACGGTCACTCTACGATGGATCCAAAGGCAGTGAATTTGCGCGCGATTTAATAGCGGCGGCGGCACGAAAATGAGCTTGTCGGTAAGCGGAATGTGATGCCGTGGATAACGGCTGTTGACGGACATTGTTGTTCGAGAAGAATGGAATTGGTGAAATAATGGTAGGAACCCACGACTAACTTGTAATTAATTCCGTCAAACTTTAATAGATTACTCTACAGGAACCTATATTTTTCCTTTCTGTTTGATAAATGATGGTAATTACATTTATACATTTATCTTGTTTTTGGGTTGGACAGAAACATTCAACACTGAAGTGGGAAGAGACGGCTTGAAAAGCTTTATTCAGGAGCTTATTTGGAGATGTGGAAGAGAATGAGATGTATCTAAGTAGAGAGAGAAAGAAAATTGTATAACTGATTAGCGTATTTAGTGGCTTAGGGCTAGGAGGTAACCAAAATTAAATATTTTGCTATAAACCTTAAAAGGTATCTATAGAATATATTTTTTTTAAATAATATTTATTTAAAATAAATAAGGTGTTAACCTTGGAGGTAAAAATTTCAAAAAAAACTCCATCATCCAACACTTTTCTGCCTATAATATCAACTTTTTTTTGGGTATACTATGTAACATGTACATTAATTCTTATAACAGGTCCGAGTACTTTGTGAAAGTTTGGCTGACACATCTAGATACGTGATGACAGCGACATCTATAAAATTAAATATGTATGTGTTCTTAGAAAAAACAGCTCTAAATTATTCTTAAAATTCTAATTTGAGAAAAAAGTGAAACAATTTATTACTATAATATAATATTTCCAAAAATAACTTCTCAAAATTACGCTAAAGTATAGCTACAATTATGAGATTGAATCCAATATCATTTGGAATTCTTTGCATGGGGAACAATAAAACTATATATTTGCGCCTCTTCAAGGGACATTTCACTGTCTTCACCCATAACTAACAAAATACATGCCCCATGCATTAAAATCTAATGTTTACATACCACGGTGTTTTTATTATATTATAGAGGAAACATATCGACAGTCTCTCTCTCTATATATATTTTCTCTCTCTATATATATATTATATATTATATTATGGTCTAGCGATTAATAAAGTGAATAAAATTTACTATGAGATATTAGGTGTCACAAAAATGTTAGGTGAGTTTTTCATTTTGTATAAGTTTAATTGGACAAAATTATCCGATACTCATATTGGTTGAAATAGAATCACATGAAGAATTCTATATCGCCATTGATAACAGTTGGTTCATGTGCCTCTTTTAAACAATAGTTTAATTGTTTTTTCCTCAACGAAATGGCAAGATAAAAAATAGGAAAAGAAACAAAAGATATCATTAATCCCATATTCCAAACTTCTGACTTGATATTTAGTAGTAGAAGAAAAGAACAAAGAGATAATTGTTTAATATTCGATCCTTTCACCCAATATAAGGTGAAAGAGAATGATTAATTCTTATACAATGAGCAATATAGAAAATGAACAAACTCAAATACCAACAAGACAACAACAAACAGTAAGTCCGTGTTATGCTATGTCTCATCTAGATCTTTCGTCTTAACAACAACAACAACAACCCAATAGATCTTTCGTCTTAACAGTTACTACTAATTACTATTTGAAGCAGGAACACATCTTTAGTATTTATATGAGTTCACGTATAACTGGTAACCTTTTTTGAACCATATATTTAGAGTAATAAATTCACTAGATGTATAATAATATTTTACTCAGTAGGCCAGTCTGCCGATTTGTAAAAACCTATAAACTTCAAATTTTGAATTCACTTCTAATTTAAAGACGCATCATTGAGGTACTATGTATATACTTAAAATAAATACAGACATAAGCTAATATTTTAGCTCATAACATGGGGGTAAACATTAAGAAACAAAATACGTGTATAAATTAACATTAAAGGCGTCGTCTCTAATTCTCTATGTACGTATAAGATGATTAGGGATGCAATTTGGCATAAATCTATTTCTGATTTTGAGTTCAAATCAAACATTGCTGGACCATGTGCGCTCCTATGTTTTCTCCAGTTCCGTAAATGAAACTTTTCCATTACTATATTAGAATTAGAATATTCTACCAAGAAACTTAAAGAAAGAAAAAGAGGAATGCGAGAAGTAGAAGGAGGAGGAGAAAAATGTCAAAAGCCACATGCACGCTAGCATACATGCTACTATAATAAATTTCATTCAAAGAATTATATATGTGCATATGAAGACAAAATAATCAGAAAATGAAAGGATGTTTATTTAACGATTCAATAAGTCGTATTGAGTTCTAGGACCCCATCTCTTATTTTGATAATTCCCGTAGGTTTATTTAGTATTTTATGACTTGCATGTATGAATGGTTCGAATCACGAGAGGTTCGAGAGTAGTTTGGAACATCAAGTTCCTAACTTGAAGCCTTAAGTTGAGAAGAGTTGACTAAAGTTAACAATTTAGGTAAACAAGTTAGGATTTATCATGTTAAAGTTTCAATAGGTTTGTATGATGATTTTTGACTTGTCTGTATGTTCGGTTTAGTACCCGAGGGGCTGGGGGTAATTCAAACATATCTTATGAAAGTTAGAACTTGAGGAACTTAAGAAAGTTTCTATTTTGGTTTGGATCTTGGTTCTTACTTATGATATATTCGGATGTTTTTTTAGCCCTTGGACAAGTTTGTACAGGATATACACATTAGTTGGGATAATTGAACAGGATCTAGGGAGGCTCTGGTAAATTTTGACACATTTGGAGAATATTTTACAATTTTTGGAGGAAATTCTGGTGTCAGCTTGAGAATCGGTGGCTATAGCTCCAAAATCAGACTTCGGCCAGTATATGAGTCTGATTTTTGTGATATCTCATTTTTCATCATTTTGGAGACTTGGGGGGGGGGGGG
>MU690820.1:12827-55119 GCA_026770625.1 Nicotiana glauca
TCATCTATAAGCTTGGGGATAAGTGATTCTAATCCAAATCTATGGCTTATTGATGGTAGGTTTAATTACGTATTTTAGTTGCTTATCTCACTCTAATTTACTATACTTTAATTGTGTTTGAGCTTTAATTATTAGTGTTTTGCACTTATTGTGTGTTTTATGCCTTGTAGGACTGATTCCGAGTTATGTAGATGTTGTGGAACTAATTCGAGCTATTTAGAGCTTTGAAGTCTGAGTAAAAACCTAAGAAATTAACCCCAGATCGTGTTCGGGGGTCGAGGATCAACTCTGGACATCAAAATTCAAGGAAGAAGCAACTGTTGAAGAAATGCGCTAGTGCGAGGCACTGTACGACGCATTAGTGCAAAGTTTTGTCAGAAATTTTTAAAGTTCAGAGACTGGGTTTTTTATGGTCTAACAGGAAAAAGCATTAGTGCCATGCACTGGGCGACGCATAGTACGACGCATGGAAAGCATTAAGTTTGCAAGTTTTCCTATTTCGGCTAGGAAAGGGAGATTTCATCTAGGTCGTACCCTACTTGATATAAATACACAAAAAAAATATTATTTTCTAGATTTAGGACACACTTTAGACCTAGAGACACACGAGGAACATCCGTGTCACGACCCCGGTTCGCTCTCCATGAACCATCGTGACGGCACCTAGTCTCTAAGACTAGATAAGCCTAACAATGCGGAATATAAACAGTAGTTGCGGAAAAAATAATTTAAAAACGGAAATAGTAAAATAAAATAGTGTTAAGATGTCGCCTGGTACATAACAGTACAAAATCTCAATCTAACACTCCCAAAATCCGGAACCCCATGAATCACAAGATAAGAGATACATAAGAAGCTCTAACTTCAGAAATGTCTAACAAAAGGAGAACTACTGAAGGGTTATACTATTTCAGAAAGATAGAAAGGGACTCCTCGGTTTGCGGATGCGGCAGATATACCTCGAAGTCTTTACAGAAGCGCCTCGCCTCTAGGATGATAAGACTAAGTGGAAGTACCTAGATCTGCACAATAAAAGTGTACAGAAGATTATCACGGGCACATCAAAGAGGTGTCCAGTAAGTATCAAGACTAACCTCGGTGGAATAGTGGCGAGGAATACTCAAGACACCTACCGGTCCAATAAATTATACAATATAGGAACAACAGAACATGATGTATATATAAAGACTATACGAAATGGCTAACAATACTACAATCACAATAAGGGAAGAAAACAGCAAGTAACAGCGGAAATACCAAAATAATGACATAGAAGAGCGAGCGAAAACACAAACCTATATCCTAAATTCACACTACAATAAAGGTAAGCAATAACTCAGGACCTATGACAGTATTCACATCAGGTCTTATCCAACAATTTCCACGAAGTACCGAATCTCGGACAAATTACCGCTCACGATGTCCCATGTACCGAAAATCTAACACTTGGCATCCTGTGCCCCCATCAACCTCATGGTCATGCTGAAAACTCACTTACTAACTAGAGCCACTCTCACATATATAACAAGTAAACGAGAGTGTACATCTATACTCAGCAAATCAAGAGGATTTCACATCCAATAGGATTGTTCAACTACGTGTATGCTGGTGCAAATGCTTTAACATAGTTCCTACCAGCTAATAAGTGTAAGGAAAAGAACGGACATCACGTAAGATGTTTCCTCACAACTTCCATGAGATAAAGCTCATACAAGTAAGCATACCACAACACAATATTAAGTAACAAGAATGCCTTCAGGCCATCACAAATCCTCACAATCAATCCCTGACATTGCTCTCCTTGTCTCGCCACGTGTGCAAATAATAACATAATAAGTGCCCACCTTGTTTCACCACACGTGCATCATAATGTTCCCACCTTGTCTCGCCACATGTGCAACACACATATAGACACACACATACATACATACCCCGCCTTGTCACGCTGCATGTGTAATATATCAATAGTAGCAATCGCACGGCAGAAACCTTGTACAACCCCATAACAACAGCCGCACGGTAGAAACCTCGTGTATCACAATATCAACAACTGCATGGCAAAACCTTGTGCACCACCACAACAAGTACAACAGAAACAATGACAATATTGACAAGAACATGACAAGTAAATCAACTCAAGAACTTTCTATCACAGGGAGACGGTAAAACTAGCTCACAAGGAATAACCACAATAGAGAATACTAAGTGTGATAAGAACAGTTCAACAGGGAAGAAAATAATATGAAGCAACGATCCCATAACATGTAATTCAACAATAAGGAAGCTAATACGAATCAAATAATTCCAAATAAGGAAATTTCAACTAAATATAGATTATCTAAACTTCTTTTAAGGTTGGGAAATTTAAGAAGAATACATAATAATTTCAAGTAAGGATGGGCAGCAGGAAGATAATCATCACCTCAATCCAGACTAAACAATTACAGGAGAGATAATAATGATTTCCAATAAAGACGAGTATGAAGGATAGCATGACAATAGAAGAGGTAAAAATATTCAGTTAAGCTAAATAAGAGTCAAGTAGGCAATAAGAATGAATCACGAGCATGTAGAGGTGAAACTAGTGAGTGGAAAACTCAAGCATATCAAGTACACATTCATACACAATAAATATAAGGACCTCAGAACCTTAAAAAGCCATTTTTTCCACAAATAAGTTCAAGCACGCACTCTTCACCTCACATACATGAACTACAATTAACATGGAAGACTCAAATCCTAAGGAAAAGTCCCCCACACAAGGTTAGACAAGATACTTACCTTAAACCGGCTCAAAATCAACTCGAAACCACGTTCTTGCCACGGGTACTCAACTCCAAATGGCCCAAATCTATCCAATTCAATTACATAATGTAAATAACACTTCAAGTAACTAATTCTACAAGCAGATTCTTAGCTAATACGCGAAATAAGGTAAAATAACCAAAATGCCCCTCAGGCGCACGCCTCGGAATCTGGTAAAATTTACATTTTCAGAACTCTCGTACTGTCACGAGTCTATATATATCAAGAACATTGAAATCGAAGTTCAATTGACCTCTCAAATACCCATTTTAAGGTCTCTTAATCTCAAGCCCTAATTACCCATTTTGCACTGATATTTCCCTAATTTTTCACCACTAATTAAACCTTTAATCACATATAAATGAGTTATGAAGTCAATAATATTACCTCCAAGTAATTCTCCTTTGGTTTCCTCAAAAATCTCCCTCAAAAGCTTCAATCCCGTTCAAAAGTGGTGGAAAAATGAAGAAGGGTCGCGGATGGGCTACTTAAATACTGCCCAGGTATTTGTACATCGCGATCGCGGGAGAAGAGATGTGATCGCATAGAAGAAATAGTTGATGGCCAAAAGTGTGCTATGCAATCACGAACAAATAAATGCAATCGCATAGAAGGAAAATATTGTTGTTCAAATTTTGTGCTACGCGATTGCGGACAAATCAATGCAATCGCATAGAAGGAGAATGCTACTGTCCAAATTCTGTGCTATGCGATCGCGGACAAATCAATGCAATCGCATAGAAGGAAAAATTCTATGGTCCAAATTTTGTGCTATGCGATCGCGGACAAATCAATGCAATTGCATAGAAGGAAAAATGCTACTGTCCAAATTTTGTGCTATGCGATCGCGGACAAATCAATGCAATCGCATAGAAGGAAAAATGCTACTGTCCAAATTTTGTGCTACGCGATCGCGAATAAATAAATGCTATCACATCGAAGAAAAATATGGTAGGTTGACATTTTGCTACGCAATCGCGGCTATGCCTATGCGATCGCATAGAAGGAAACACCAGATAGCAGAACAACAGTTCAAACATAGGGAAAAATGACCCGTGGCCCACCGGAACACACCCGAGGCTCTT
The DNA here is from genome assembly GCA_026770625.1 of Nicotiana glauca. Lineage (NCBI taxonomy): Eukaryota > Viridiplantae > Streptophyta > Magnoliopsida > Solanales > Solanaceae > Nicotiana > Nicotiana glauca. The sequence goes on from MU690820.1 coordinate 16,718, forward strand.
GGGACCTCTACCAAACATTCCAACTAATCCTAAAACATCATTCAAACTTGTTTCAACCTTCGTAACGCTCAAAACAACATCAAAGCACCAATTTTTCATCGGATTCAAGCCTAAGGATTTCAAAACTCTCAAATTACACTTTCGATCAAAAGGTCTAACAAACCTTGTCCGATTAACCTAAAATTTTGCATAGATATCTCATTCAACAATACAGAGATACTCCAACTTCCGGAATTCCATTCTGACCCCGATATCAAAATCTCACTATCGAACCGGAAACTTCAAAAATTCAACTTTCCGCATTTCAAACCTATATTAGCTACGAACCTCCAAAACACAATCCGAATGCATGATATATCCAAAATTACCATACAAGACTGTTGAGATTACCTAAAGTACATTCTAGGGCCGTTTACTTAAAAGTTCAATTCCGGTCAAATTCTCACGGTTCAAACTTCCAAAACTAGATTCCTTCTTCCAATTTGACTCTGAATCATCCATTAACTGAATTCAACCACGCACACAAGTCGATACTCATATTATGAAGCTATTCAAGACCGTGTGTCACCGAACGAAGCTTAAATTCTCAAAATGACCGGTCGGGTCGTTACAATCCGGGAGCAAAGATATCTCAGATTTCTTCATCTTTTCTTAGTAATTTCTATTATCCAACACTTATGAATTTGTTTGATACTATCATGAGTGGATAAAACCCATAGTACTGTTGTTGTGATTTAGCCATGAATATGTTGTTTAACGTTGATTTAACCTTGATTATAATTCACCATTATATGGTTGTTTATTCAATTCTATGATTAATTGCTTAATTGTCAAGCCAAAAGTTAGGTTCTATTCTATGCTATGCTTTAGAAAGCCATTTTTAATTTAGAGAAGAATTAAAGAGAGCACGATCTTAACTCTAAGGGGGCGGATTTGTGGTTAGGATAGGACTATACCTAATCACCATGCTTAATTTAATATCATAATATTAATGTGTTCTTAATAGATTAATTTTATAGGAATATAAGCGTTAATCTATTTTGAATAGGCGAGTAGTACTTCGGGAGAATTCTATGAGAGAAATTATTCGATTAATTAGAAACCACAAGTGAATTGTATAAAATGGAGAGTTAACTAGAACACAATAGGATTGGTGAATCGATCCCTGGAATATTGTCTCTACTGAATACACAACAGCCATTTTGCTGCTTGATAATTTAGTTACAACTTAGAATTATAGTTTAGTATAATTAAACTCTTGAACTCGAATTGGCTCGACTAAATAATAATCTTGGTGAATTTAGTGGGTAGTTGATACAAGTCTCTGTCAGTTCGACATTCTACTTCTCATTTTATTACTTGTATAAACACATATACTTGCGTGTGCGTGAGCAACAAGTTTTTGGCGCCATTGTCGGGGAATTAAATATTGACTAATTTCTAGTTTTTTCTTTCATTGTTTATTTCGTCAAGTCTAAAGTTACTAGATTGTAGCTATGATCTCAGGAACATTGATTGAATGTGCAGGGTCAGAAGCCAGGACAAACTTCATGGCTTTGACCCCGAACCTGAGAGAACATTTCATAGGAGATTGAGGGAAGAAAGGGACACAAATAATCTTCAGGCACTTGTTCAAATTCCTGTGAACATGTCAGAGGAGAAACATATAGCTGTTCAGGAGGTGGCGATGCCCAGCATTGCTAATGTCACCTCCAACATTGTGAAGCCCAGAATCACTGGGAACTTTGAGCTGAAACAAAGCATGATCCGAGTACTACATGTGAATGGGAAGTTTATGGGTCTTACACACGAGGATCCACAATAACGAGTCCTAAACTTCTTGGATATGAGTGATAACTATATCACTATTGGAGTCACTCCAGACTATGTGAGGCTCACACTTTCCCCTTTCTTTCTACTTGTTGAAGCAAAACGATGGCTGAAGGCAGAGCCATCTATTTCTATTACATCATGGAATGATCTGTCAAGGAAATTTTTTGCAAGGTTCTTCCCTTCGGGCAAAACTGCAAAGATTAGAAGTGAAATAGTCTCCTTCAAATAGAAAGCGGGGGAGTCTTTATACTTAGCTTGGGAGAGGTTCAAGGGGCTGCTCTGAGACTGTCCTCATCCCAATTATACAAACGAAGTGTTAGCTCATACTTTTATAGAAGGGCTATATCCTGAGAGAAAGATTGTGGTAGATGCTGCGGTTGGAGATCAAGTGTTGGAGAAAAGCTTTGATAAAATATATGCGTTATTGAACAAATTATCTAAAGGAAATCCTAATTGGCAAGGAGAGATGGGCAGACACACATTGCAAAAATCTGTAGGGGTTCCCGAGTTAGATGTCGTCTCGGTATTATCAATGCAGATTTCTACATTGACCAACCAAGCCAATCAGATTACCTTGGTTATTAACAAGCAACAAGCCCAGCTAGTGCAACATGCTCAATTGTTTTGTGAAGTATGTAGAGAGGTTCATACGAGCGACTTATGCCTAGTTAATCTAGAGTATGTCTATTTTGTGGGTAATGCAAATATGGGACAGACAAACTAGTGTAGGAAACATTCTAATCCCAACTGGAGGAATCACCCAAACTTCTCTTGGGGTGGAAACCAAGGTGCTCAGAATCAATACAGGCCACAAGCACCTCAACAACAATATAGACCAACTCAGGCTAAATAATATGCAAACTCAACGAGTCATCTTGAGGAAGTGATGAAGAAATTTATGGCTGACCAGCAGACCCAAGCCACATCAACGAGAAATTTGGAGTGACAAATGGGACAACTTGCCAGTGCCCAAAATACTCAACCAGTTGGAGCTCTTCCCAGCGATACTGAGGCTAATCCTAAAACATCTATTAATGTTGTGTCTTTGAGCAATATGAGATAGTTAGAAGAAGTCCAGTCGAAAAAGAGAAAACAAGTGACCTTAATGAGAAGCCAGCCCCTATGGAGTCAGAATTATAAAAATCAAAGGAGTCAGAGAAGCCAGCTGAAGAGGCGGTGTGATCTTGCCCAAACTCACATGACAATTAGGTAGTGAGGAGGTTGAAGCAATAATAAACCCAACACTGTTGATACCCAATTTTTTCCTTATACACACACACACACATATACACAAACATACATACACCTTAAAAATAGTGCATATGCACCATCATTTGATTTATAAGCATATACAAATATTTTTTTTTATTTATAATTTTTCATAATTTTAAAGGCTTTAAACCAATTTATTCCTGTATTTTATTATATATAAATATCCAATAATTATCCTACAAATTATTTTTTGATTATTTAATCATCTAAACTTATTGTTTATATCAATATGAGGTTTTAAATATTTTCAGTGCATTTTTTAATAATTATATTTGTATTTTTAGGACTAATTGCATATTTTTGCAATAATAGTCCATATTAATGTATAATTATATTATGTTGACAGAAAATAACTTTTTATATTTTTATAATATTAAGTAATTATTTTTAATTATTTTATTACGCAAATGATATTTTAATTATTTATTACTCCCTCCGTTCCAGTTTATGTGAACCTATTTCCTTTTTGGTCCGTTCCAAAAAGAATGAACCCTTTCTAAATTTGGTAACAATTTAGCTTAAAGTTACAACTCTACCCTTAATGAGAAGTTTTTATAACCACACAAATACTATGGGCCCCATCCGAACTTATTTTGGACCACAAATTCCAAAAGTCTTTATTTTTTTCTTAAACTCCGTGCCCAGTTAAATAGGTTCACATAAATTGGAACGGAGGGAGTAATTAAATATAAAAATTATTTATTTATTAAATATTGAGTATTTAAAAGCAAGCCTAAATTCTACCTATTTTCGGACCGACCCCCAACCCAATCACCTAATACACTAGCCCAAAATACCCCATCCCAAACCAAATAACCCCAACCCAATCAACTAAACCTACCCGACCCATAAACCCATTTTAAATCATGGCTGTTAATCTCTGGGATCAATGGCCCATATTACTCCTACCATTTTTAATTATACCCAAACCCCTAAACCCTAAATCACTTTCAACTGTCCGCCTCCCTTGAATCCTTTCATCTCTCATCTCTCATCTCTCAAACCCTAGCCGTATTTCCCACAAATCCCTCTCCTAATCCCATCTGACATGGGAGTTCATGGCCGATTCTTGCCATTTATGACTTCTCCCTGGTACTGGATCATTCTCTATACCTTTTGCCTAAACATGGCAAGCTGATCTCACAAGAATTAAACCAAAATAAAAATCTTGGCCTTTGCACTGTTCTGTCTATGGTCATTATTATTCTATTATGGGTATGGATCTTTGTGTATCTCTGTTGATTCTTACTTACCCTAAAATTAGAGTTTCAGATCTCTTTTAGATCAAACCAAAACTGGTTCATTTCTTTGATTTTAAGCAATATTTCTATCTATATTAATCTTATTCTATGCAACGTTTGATTTTTTTTGAATCTGCCGATTTGTGTACTTTCCCTAAAATTAGGCTTTTGAAATTTCTCTCTTTTCATTACTGATTTCGATTGCATGTGATGTTCTTCCCTTTATAGTATTTGACTGATGATTTTCCTTATTTGGGTGTTCGATTTCTACTGCTATATAAACCTCTCCCCATTCCCCTTTGAAACAGATTGGAATCGTTAAGAAACTCACTAAAAACTGAACCTACTACTCTCTGTTCTCTCATACTTTTGTTCTATATTCTGATTCATGGCCGGCTGAAAGCCAAGGCCAAAATTCTGGGTTTTTGCTATTGTAGACTTTGCTCTTTCTTGTTTTTTCACTAAACTGGTGAGTCACGGAACCCTTTGCAATTTCGTTCCTATATATATATATATATATATATATATATATATATATATTGCATATGTTTTCACTTCTGAAGTTCATAACTTAATGTGTTTTTCGGCCTATTCCCGCATGCAATTTTGACTTTCTTACTTCAATTTTAGGCCTTTCTAATCTAAATTCTATTTCGTTTGTAGTTTAAGATATGCTTAGACTTACGTTAATTAAGTTTTGCTTAAGTCTGCCTAGCCTATGTGTTACTGATGCTTAGAAACTTTGCACTTTAGCCATCTCTTTAGTGTTTAAATTGGCTATTAACCCAGTTACGTAAACATGTTTCATATCCTCTCTTATAGATTAGTTGACTAAACATGAATGTATTCATTGAGTAACTAGCATAAGTTTGTCTCTGAACTTGCTATGATGATATGCAACATGTTTGATCATGTATGCTTCAACCATGTCTTCCCAATAGTTGCCTTAATTTATTCTCATTTTGTTAAGCTCTGTTACTAATTGGTATGATCCTTTCTTGTGACACTTAACATAATCTAAACCATTTTTATTACTATGAGTCTCTGTACATTAATTTTGCAAACCTGTCTTATTAATATATGCATTATGTGATGAACTTGTTTTTCTGAAACTTTGTTAAGTCTGTTTGTAAAACCTAAGAATGTTCTATTACCAGTTCTATAGGTTCAACTTGAATCTGTTTGTGTCCCTCAGTGATGTCCAAAACTAGTATATTCCCTTACTGCTTGATCTCTTTGAGCTCTTATTCTTAGCCGGCTGGAAGCTAGGCTACTTAGGTTCTATCCTTTGACCTCCCTAGTGTGAGCACTACTCGAGGTTCAATTAAGACCTTTGTGAACTCTGACACACTAGTGTCTTGGTTCTATATACTTAACATCTTTTCTACCTACTAGGTGAATCAATTGGTTCTATTAACAAGCTGGATTTATGCCTAGTTAATCCAGAGTATATCTATTTTGTGGGTAATACAAATATGGGACAAACAAACTAGTGTGGGAAAAATTCCAATCCCAACTGGAGGAACCACCCAAACTTCTCTTGGGTTGGAAACCAAGGTGCTCAGAATCAATACAGGCCACAAGCACCTCAACAATAATATAGACCACCTCAGGCTGAACAACATGCAAACTCGACGAGTCACCTTGAGGCAGTGATGAAGAAATTTATGGCTGACCAGCAAGCCCAAGCCATAGCAACGAGAAATTTGGAGTGACAAATGGGACAACTTGCTAGCGCCCAAAATACTCGACCAGTTGGAGCTCTTCCCAGCGACACTGAGGCTAATCCTAAAGCATCTATTAATGTTGTGTCTTTGAGCAATATGAGACAGTTAGAAGAAGTCCAATCGAAAAAGAGAAAACAAGTGACCTTAATGAGAAGCCAGCCACTATGGAGTCAGAATTAGAAAATTCAAAGGAGTCAGAGAAGCCAGTTGAAGAGGCGGTGTGATCTCGCCCAAACTCACATGACAATTAGGTAGTGAGGTAGTTGAAGAAATTATGTACACACACACACACACACATACACACACACACACATATATATGTATATATTACACCTTCAAAATAGTGCGTATACATCATCATTTGATTTATAAGCATATACAAATATTTTTTTTTATAATTTTTCATAATTTTTAAAGGCTTTAAACCAATTTATTCCTGTATTTTATTATATATAAATATCTAATAATTATCCTATAAATTAGTTTTTGATTATTTAATCATCTAAACTTAGTTTTTATACCAACATGAGGTTTTAAATATTTTCAGTGTATTTTTTAATAATTATATTTGCATTGTTAAGACTAATTGCATATTTTTGCAATAATAGCCCATATTAATGTATAATCATATTATATGGACAGAAAATGATTTTTTATATTTTTATAATATTAAGTAATTTTTTTAATTATTTTAGTATGCAAATAATATTTTTATTATTTATTAATTACTTATACAAATTATTTATTTATTAAATATTGAGTATTTAAAAACTAGCCTAAATTCTACCTATTTTCGGACCGACCCCCAACCCAATCACCTAATACACTAGCCCAAAATACCCCATCCCAAACCAAATAACCCCGGCTTAATCAACTAAACCTACCCGAACCCAAAACCCATTTTAAATCATGGCTATTGATCTCTAGGATCAATGGCCCATATTACTCCTACACAGTTTAATTACACCCAAACCCCTAAACCTTAAATCACTTTCACCCGTTCGCCTCCCTTGAATCCTCTTATCTCTCATCTCTCAAACCCTAGCCGTATTTCCCCCAAATCTCTCTCCTAATCCCATCTGACATGGGATTTCATGGCCGATTCTTGCCATATATGACCTCTCCCTGGTACTGGATCATTCTCTATACCTCTTGCCTAAACATGGCAAGATGATCTCACAAGAATTAAACCAAAATAAAATTCTTGACCTTTGCACTGTTTTGTCTATGTTCATTATTATTCTATTATGGGTATGGATCTTTGTGTATCTCTGTTGATTCTTACTTACCCTAAAATTAGAGTTTCAGATCTCTTTTAAATCGAACCAAAACTGGTTCATTTCTTTGATTTTAAGCAATATTTCTATCTATATTAATCTTATTCTATGCAACGTTTGATTTTTTTTTTGAATCTGTCGATTTGTGTACTTCCCCTAAAATTAGGCTTTTGAAATTTCTCTCTTTTCCATATCGATTTCGATTGCATGTGATGTTCTTCCCTTTAGAGTGTTTGACTGACGATTTTCCTTATTTGGGTGTTCGATTTCTACTGCTATATAAACCTCTCCCCATTCCCCTTTGAAACAGATTGGAATCATTAAGAAACTCACTAAAATTTGAACTTACTACTCTTTGTTCTCTCATACTTTTGTTCTATATTCTGATTCCTGGCCGGCTGAACGCCAAGGCCAAAATTCTGGGTTCTTGCTACTGTAGACTTTGCTCTTTCTTGTTTTTTCACTTAGCTGGTGAGTCATCGAACCCTTTGCAATTTTGTTCCTACGTATATATAACTTGCATATGTTTTCACTTCTGAAGTTCATAAGTTAATGTGTTTTTCGGGCTATTCTCGCATGCAATTTTGATTTTCTTACTTCAATTTTAGGCCTTTCTAATTTAAATTCCATTTCGTTTGTAGTTTAAGACATGCTTAGACTTAATTTAATTAAGTTTTGTTTAAGTCTACCTAGCCTATGTGCTACTGATGCTTAGAAACTTTGCACTTTAGCCATCTCTCTAGTGTTTAAATTGGCTATTAACCCTGTTACTTAAACATGTTTTCATATCCCCTCTTATAGATTAGTTGACTAAACATGAACGTATTCATTGAGTAACTAGCATAAGTTTGTCTCTGAATTTGCTATGATGATATGCAACATGTTTGATCATGTATGCTTAAACCATGTCTTCCCAATAGCTGCCTTAATTTATTCTCATTTTGTTAAGCTCTATTGCTAATTGATATGATCCTTTCTTGTGACACTTAACATAATCTAAACCTTTTTTTTTTACTATGAGTCTCTGTACATTAATCTTGCAAACCTCTCTTATTAATATCTGCATTATGTGATGAACTTATTTTTCTAAAACTTTATTAAGCTTGTTTTTAAAACCTAAGAGTGTTCTATTACCTGTTCTATGGGTTCAACTTGAATCTGTTTGTGTCCCCCAGTGATGTCCAAAACTAGTATATTCCCTTACTGCTTGGTCTCTTTGAGTTCTTATTCTTAGCCGGCTGGAAGCCAGGCTACTTAGGTTCTATCCTTTGACCTCCCTAGTGTGAGCACTACTCGAGGTTCAATTAAGACCTTTGTGAACTCTGACACACTAGTGTCTTGGTTCTATATACTCAACATCTTTTCTACCTACTAGGTGAATCAGTTGGTTTCTGTCCGTCTTATGTCAATGACGATGTAATTTCTGGGCTGTTGTGAACCATGGGAATGAAGGCCTGGCATGGCTGGGTGTATTTTTGGGCCTGCCGTAGGCTCACATAGTTATTTACTTCTATAATTTATGCCATTCATTGGGTCTGTAATAACAACTGGCGTATTAGTGAATTTGGAAAAAAGGGATTATCTTAATTCTTGCATAAAAATAGGTAAAGATCCTGCCTATAAGTACCCTACTTTGCCCAAATCTGTTATTATGACCAAATGTGTCACTATGCATTAGAAATCCCGCCTATAGGTTCTCTACTTCGCTCAAATGTGTTATGCTTTTACCTGTTAGAAACCATGCGTGTAGGATATTAAATGACTAACATCTTAATGCGCACATGCATTAGGATGTGTAGGATTCTGTTAATTTACATGCTGCTTCATCTGTAATTTAGATACGATGCCTATAGGATCTCATATCAATCTCAATTATGACTATAGAAATCCTGCCTGGAGGATCTAAAATCAGTCTCAATCACGACTATAGAAATCTTGCCTATAAGGTCTGAAAATCTGTCTTCGTTATTATCCTGCTCGCTTCTTTCAAGTGCAATTTGAACACTGTGCTAATTATCATTTTTAGGAACCATTCCTATAGGACTCGACTAAGCAGTTCTGAACATATTCCTGTGATTACCATTGTTAGTTACCGCATGAATCACCTAGATATCATGCCTATAGGCTTAATCTCTTATATGTATAATTGGTAGTAAACTACGTAGACTTTTACAAATCGTATTAAGAAATTTGCTTCTATATACGAAATTGTCTGCCCATTAAAATGCAGAATCACATAGAGATCATGCCTATAGGATTCAATAACTTTAAATGCTCAATGTGTTTGCGTGCATTAATTGTTAAAGTGTGGACGCTAACTTGAGCCCTTAACTGCTTTTATATGATGTCCAACTTATTTTTCATGTCAATTAGTTTGATCATTTTGAGCAGCCTAAGTAGAATTCCAGAACTACCTAAATAGAGGTCCAAAGCCTCCAAGACCATAGGCATAGGACCGGTAGTGCACGCATAAGGCATGGTTTAGAATTGACTAGTCGCTTTAGGTAACAACTTAAAGATAGTAATCGAGTAGCAAGAGATAATAGTTTGTGCTCGCTTAATAATTTGAGTAATCCCCCATCTTGAGGGAGTTACGAAGTATTATTTATGTTGTACGGGGTGATCCTTTAGGCTAAAAATTTAGGACCCCCACCTTGTCTTTCAATCGATTATTTGTGTTTAATAATGAACTTCCCAAATTCCTTATTTTCTTATCTTTGATCGCATACTAATTCATATAATTGAGTTCGGCCGGGACCCACAGTTGTGGACCTCGAAGAGTGCCTAACGCCTTCTCTTCGAGGTAGTTTTGAGCCCTTACCCGATCTTTGGTGATGCAAAATAGTCAAATAGAGTTATCTACATATAGGTGTCCTAACGCACCTCAAATTCATTAGGTGGAGACTCTCTCTTTTAACATCCTTCCTTAAAAGAGTTGTCACGTATCAAAACTCGATTTCGCAAGAAAAAGAGGCGCGACAAAATAGGAGTCAGGATCGAATCCACAGGGAGTTAGAATTTGGATTAGGTATATATTTAGAGTAAATGTATGAAGTGCCTTAGATTGTACTTCCACACATTCATTAGTTGTTTTCTATTTATGCTTTTAGCTAATGATTGCAATATTAACTAGAAAGTATTTTTGGTTTTTGATTGTTTTCCAAATGATAAAGGAATCTAGGATCATGACATCCACCTAGGTGGCTACCTAATGGGTTGTAAACTATAGGGCATGTTTTATTTATCAGGCTCGTGGTATAGCAATCACACGCAATTGCTCACTCTATACCTCTCGGTGATTTGAGTAATTTTGCCCAATTTGGCTTTCTTAAGCCCCAAATGGGTATTACACAAATTATATAATATATGCTCAAGTCGGGTCTCACTATCTCTAGATTTGAACCTTTAATTAGGGCTATCAATTTCTTGAGTTCACCCCAATTCCTTATTAGCCAAGTTTTCGTGAACCTAGTCTCTCTTTCTCAAGCAAAGACTAGGTAAAAAATGTATGAATCAATGTTTGCAACTATTAATTCTAGGATTTAAACAAAAACAAAGCTAAATATCACTAACCCAATCACAAACAAGACCTAAAATTAAATACCTATTAGGTACCCACATTAGGGTTGAGCCACAACCCTAGCTAAAGATTTAGCTAAAAAAATAAATAAATTCAAGAAGAAATTAAGATAAAATGCATAATCATTGATTAAACAAATGAAATCTAGTGTATAAAATTCAATCTAATACAAAATTACTCAAAGAAGTAAAGAAAATGTTTAGGTGCACATCTGCAAACTAAACTAAAACTAAAAATGACAAAAAGTTGTATTTATACTAAGATGAAAATATTTGACAAAAAATTCCCTTACGGAGGTTACGCGGCCACATAATTCGGATGTGGATCACAAAATCGCCTTCTGCGGCCGCACAATTCTAGTGCAGTCCGCACACTTGGGAACTTGGGACTGGAATTTAAGGTCTTCTGCGGTCCGCATAAAAATGGTTATGGCCGCATTAAGGATTTTGCGATCGCACAAAAGTGATGTGGTCCGTACTCTTCAAATTTTGTACTTTGATCAACTCTCCGATTCTTCAATCTCGTAGACCGTATAACAATGATTACTGTCGCACTTGTCCTTCTGCGGTCGCATATTTTTGTTGCGATCCGCACTGTCTGAGCTGGCTAAAACCTCCTCTCTAAATCTCATTCTGCGGCCGCACTAGAATTGTATGGTCCGCACTACTAGTCTCTTTTCCCAAGTTTGGCTCTTGTTCATTTTTGACTCCTTTATAAGTTGATTTTGACTTATTTGGCTCATTTTCCAATATTCCTGCAAGTAAATAGATTTCGTTAGTTTTCGGGAATACCTTTAAGCAGTTTTGAGCTAGAACGCAAGTAATAGAGAGCCAATAAGCGGTCAAAATCCCTACTTATCACGGTGGCTAAGCAATCCCCACCATTAGTTGCGAGGCCGCCACTTCCGTTCCCTAAAAGATTGCAGAAAGTGAAGGATAATGTCGTGTATAAAAAATTTCTTCATATTTTGAAGCAAGTGCAAATAAATATTCCAAGGGTAGACATTTTGCAAGAAGTTCCAAATATGCAAAATATATCAAGGACATAGTGGTAAATAAAATGAGGTTGACTGAATTCGAGACAGTGGCGCTCACTGAGGAATGTAGCTCTAGAATCCAAAACAAGCTACCTCAGATATTGAAGGATCCAGGTAGTTTCACTATCTAAATCTCGATTGGTAAGCATGCAGTCAGGCGAGCTTTGTGTGATCTTGGAGCGAGCATCAATTTGAAGCCACTATTTGTGTTCAGACAGTTGGGTTTGGGTGAGCTGCGCCCAACAATGGTAATCTTACAATTGGCTGATTGTTCCCTTACTCATCCTGAAAAAGTTATTGAAGATGTGTTAGTTCAAGTGGGTTCTTTCATATTCCCTGCTGCTTTCATTATCTTGGACTACAAGCATAATCAAGAAATCCTATTTAATTTGGGGCATCCATTCTTAGCCACAGGCCGAGCTATTATTGTTGTATGCAAAGGAAAGATGACGATGAAAGTCGGTGATCGAGTGGAGGTATTCAATATGTATAAAGCACTCAGATTGCCAGCCCACTATGAAGAGTTATCCATGATTTCTGTGGTGGAAAGTGATGCTGCATCATTGGTGCCTTATATAAGCCGCATAGATCCTCTTGAACAAGCTTTGATTGGGGATGAAGAAGGCAGTGAAGATGAAATGATGGGAGAAACTGAGTAAATACTTGACATATCTTGCAGTTATGTCCATGGGTTTGGCAGATTTGAGGAGTTGGACAGGCTTATCACTCTGACCCTTCCTTATCCATCTATTGAAGAAGCTCCAAAGCTAGAACTTAAGCCCCTTCCAGTGCATCTGCGCTATGCTTATTTAGGGAACTCTAAGACATTGCCGGGGATTATCTCATCCAGCTTGACTAATGTAGAAGAAGAAAAATTGCTCAGAGTACTTTGCGAGCATAAAAAGGCTATTGGGGGGGACAATTGCTGACATCAAGGGAATCAGTCCATCATTTTGCATGCATAAAATCTTTTTGGAAGATGGACACCGCCCCAGTGTTGAGCAGCAAAGGAGATTACTGTAAAGAAGGAAGTAATCAAGTGGCCCGATGCAGGTATCATCTTTCCTATCTTTGAAAGCAACTAGGTAATCCCAGTGCAATGTGCGCCCAAAAAGGGGGGGATGACTTTGGTAAAGAATGAGAAAAAGTAGATAATTCCTACTCACATCGTAATAGGGTGAAGAGTTTTCATAGATTATAGAAGGCTCAACAAAGCAACTCATATGGACCATTTCCCACTTCTATTCATTGATCAAATGTTGGACTGATTGGCGGGGCATGAATATTATTGCTTTCTTAATAGTTATTCGGGGTACAACCAGATCGTCATATGCCTAGAGGATCAGGAGAAGACCACTTTTACTTGTCCTTATGTCACTTTCGCCATCAAGCGTATGCCGTTTGGTCTTTGTAATGCACTGACCACTTTCCAGATATGCATGATGCTATTTTAACTGATATGGTGGAAAAATTTGTAGAAGTCTTTAAGGATGATTTTTCAGTCCTTGGGTCTTCTTAAAATGACTGTTTGATGAATTTGAGCAAGGTGTTAGCCTGTTGTGAAGAAATAAATCTAGTGTTGAATTGGAAAAATGTGATTTTATGGTGCGAGAAGACATCGTGTTGGGTCACAGAGTGTCTAGAAGCGGAACTGAAGTTGATAAGGCGAAGGTGGAGGCGGTTGAAAAATTACCTCCACCTATTTCTATGAAGGATGCCTGGAGTTTCTTGGGACACACTTGGTTCTATCGGCGCTTTGTAAAGGATTTTTCAAAAATTGCTACTCCTTTGTGCGGGTTGCTTGAAAAGGATGTAACTTTCAATTTTGATGACGCATGCCTGAAGGCATTTGAAGAGCTCAAAAAGAAGTTGGTGGCTGCCCCCATTATGGCGGCACCAGATTGGTTCTTACTGTGAGCACATGATTTTTGCCTCACATGAATTACTCCCACAAAATCAAAACAAAAATTGTTTGTTTTATTGTGCGCAATTTTGTGAATTTTTGTGAGATTTTCTATAGTTGTTTGCCTTTGTGTGCGCATGTTCATTGTTTAAATTAATAAAAAATACAAAAATATGTTACAATTGTATCTACAATTTAAATAGACATTTTGATATTAATCAATAGTTATTTATTTTACAAAAGAATAAAAATCATAAAAATATGTAATTTGCATTTTTCAGTGTTTAATGTCAAATCGTGTGATTACTTTTGTTTTAGTATTTAATTGCTTGCGATAAATATTATTGAAAGTGGATTAGTATTTTTAAGTCAATTTTGGTTTTATAATTTTAGTTAAGATTTTTCAGTTTTAATGTTGAGATTAATTTAGGAAGAAAATTAATAAAAAGAGAGATAGGAATGGAAATTGGGCCAAATTCCCCTGGCCCAATTAATTTTTGGCAAAACCCATCAGTACCCAACCCAAATAAAGCCCCTACCCGGTCCAAATCGGTTGGACTTTAGACCATCCAAACGACGTAGTATAGTACCAATACTACGTCGTTTCGATATCAGTTAATCTCAGCCTCTCATTTTTCATCATCCAACGACTGTGAAAATTCATTGCATTTTCATTAAAATCAGTCCAGCCCCTTACTAAACTAAACGACCCCGTTTTGCCCCCCCGCTTAATCTGGACCATTGGTTCCTGTTGATCCAACAGTCCAGATTAATTGATCGAGTTTCAATATACCAAACCCCCCCAAACATGAGACCCCGATTCCCTTCCCTCATCTCTCCATAGACCTCTCATGTAATGCCGCCGCCCTCCGCCACCGAAAATCGCCTCACGACGGTTCCGGTGGCCCAAACACCTCCAAATTTACACCGCCCATCCACCGTAACCCCCTCATCTCCGAACCACCATCAGCTTCCTTCGATTCATAGCCTAGCCCTTCGAATATTTAAAAAAACCAAGTGGCTCTTCCGCCGTCCCCGACGGCACCGGCTCCGTTCACCTCCAAATTTACACCGTAGCCTCGCTTCAACTTCCCCATTCCAAATATCCGAACCATCTCCCTTGAATCTTGGCCAGGCTTCTCGAATCTTGAATCGAAGAAGTCCTGCCAATTGACCTCAAATTGACACCATAAAACCACCAGACTACCCTCACCCTAAATCCACAACTAGTTCCCCTCAAATATCCCCGTGACTCGTCGAATTTGAAATAAAAATAGACCCGAAAAGGTTAAGTTCCAGAGTTTGTAGATACGTAGATGATTAAGACAAAACGAGACCTCGATCATGTGTTTTCATCTGAGAACACGTGATTGAGACCTCGTTTGGTTGAAATCAAGAATTCGAAGAAAGAATTTCGAAGTCTGGCCAGTTTAGGTAATCCCGTTTCATTTTTCCTCTTTTCTTTTCTTTCATTGTTCTTGATTTTGCTGTTTTGTGAGCTGTGTTTCTCAACATTTTTCCTTTAGCTTGTTTAATTTCTGGTTCAATTAAGTCTGTTACGTTAAATCTGTTTTCAATTTTGTTTAAACTTCTAATTCTGTTAGCTAGTATAGTCGTTTGGTGATTAATTTTCTCAAAGGTCGAATGTCAAAAGGGTCAGTCCTTGATTGTTTCATGCCAATTTCAATTCTGAATTATATTTTTAACTGTGTGGTGGTAAAACTTCTAGGATCAAAAATTAATACCCTTTGTTTTGGTCACCTCTTGTTCCTATGTTAGAAAACTAATGGTTTAAGTTGTATAACATTCAAATCTTTCAGAAGTATTAATTAAGGAACAGAGGTATAGAGGATAGTTTAGGAAATAAAGGAATAAGGGCTGCTAACAGATGTTAATGGTGCACCAGTTTTAAATAGAAAATATAGAGTCAGTAAGCTTGATTAAAAAAATAGAAAAAAGAGTATGGGTAGTGGAACTTACACTTGTTTAAATACCTTTAAAAGTGAAAAAGTCAGAAGCAGCATGGGTTAGTAATAAAAGACTGAAGGGGTGCACATGGGAAGGAATATACAGCCTGAAAAGTGAAAGAATTGGAATATAAAAAAAACGTTAGGTTAGTCTTTAAAAGGAACACAGATACACATTGAAAGGGGGACAGTTGGAGAGGAACAGACTGGGGTTTAGATATAGAGATTTGAAAGGAGATTTTTGGAGAGTTAGGAGAGCAATAGGAGATCAAGTTTGAAAGAGGTTTAAAGCTTAAACATTCTGATAAAAGAGAGTTGAAGAAGGTCTAGAGTTTAAGGTGGAAGGACTAAAAAAATAGAAAATCAGAGGCGGTTGGAAATTGACAGAGAACTTTCACTATTCTTTTGAAATTTTCATGAAATTCCTAAGAGTATCTATCCTGAAATAAGTTCTGAACATTAGAAGCTTAGAATGAGTTGAATCCATAGGGTGTTGAGATGTGTTAGTTCAGTTTGGCTGGATTTTTGATAGCTGGTTTATTTCAGTGTTGTTTTGGTTTCAAATTTGGTTTAACTGGACCCCTCTTGATCATATCTGAGATTGATTTCGTTGCTGGGACATTGTTGTCTTGCTGTTGACTGCTGTTGCTTCTCACTGCTGTTATCCTCATTCCCTCTATTGCTTTGCTTTCCAGGTACTTTTCCTAGCTTATAGTTGGAGACCAATTGTTGAACTTGTAACCGTTGAATGTGCTGAAATGAAGACTGAGTTTATGTTTATATTTCTGTATTTGTTTTGTTCCCATTTTGACTTTGGTAACTAGATCTAGAGCTGCAATTATTGATTAGAGTTGCTTTATCCGGACTGTGTGTAAGAGACTCCTATTGAATATTTCTTATGCGTATAAAACTGGATTGTATGCAATTTTTTAGACTTGCTATAGTTAGTTTGATTGGTTATTATATTAATGTGAGGTCAAGTCTATGGATATTTACACAGATCTGCATCTCCTATACGCTAATATAATTGATAGTTTAATTTGTTCATTATGCACATGTTAAAAGTGAAGCTCGGGATACTTAAATTGTTGTTAGCTTTCAGATTTAGAATGTTAAGGTTAGCTTCATGGGTATTAACAGGAGTATCATGAGTATTAATAGGATTAAATTCGATTAGTTTAACTGATTTCATCATATAGCTGATAATCACTTTAGTTAATCATGGTTTCCTACAATTGTTTGTGTTAATTCATAGCTTAATAACTTCACGTGAATAAATTCTTTAATTCTAGTTGATATATAAAATTGTATCTCAATTCCTAGTCCATTGTTTCGTGTACATCAAATTGAACCATGACGATAGTTTATAATTTGATAGCTTAATGGATTCCGTTGTGCCTGGTAAAGGCCTGGACTGTCTGGGCCATGGAGAAGTAATTTAAGATGGCCCAACTGTGTAAAATTTGTCCAAAACTGGGCACCGAGCCCATTTTCCTTTTAATTCAATTAATCTGAGGCCTAGGCAGTCTAGGTTATATTCCAGCTTCAACATCTTCACACTGGGCCCAATATCATAATCAGATGCCCAAAGCTGGGAAAGTTCTAATAGAAACAGTAGTATTTTCCTTCTTCCTGGGCTAATTTTGAAGCCCAAAAATGCTGAAAGTTTGAATTTGTGTTAAGTTTGTATAATACGGGTTTTGGGCTTTCCAATCTAGGTAGCATATTTGAATTAGGAGGCTTTCCTCTTGTTCAAGTGTGGACCTGAGTTTGAAACTCGAATTCCGTGAAAGGTTTTCTAATAACAGTAATTAATAATGCTAATTAATTAGGGCCCTTTTTGAGACAATACTTTAATAGATCATAGTTCTTTTAGGTTGGCCTTTAAAATAAAAACGAGCTGCGCCGCGCCAAATAAAATTCATAAATTGCGTGTCCCTCTTTAAATATTTATATTAAAATACTTAGAATTCGAGACGTGCCATTTAGCAGATTTTCATGGCCTCCCGCAAAGTTAATGACACGTTAGTCGCTTTAGGCGCATTCTTTAATAATTTTACCTTCCTAAATTCGGGTATGCATTTCATGAGACCCAAATCCAAATCCCCAACAAAGTTAAAATATGTCAAAAATTATGGGTGCATTTATGTGTCGTGGTTCGAGACATGTTTTAATGACGTTCAATCTTCTTTAAAAAGAAATATAAATAAAAGCGGTTAAAAAGTTAAAATTTGCACATAGGTTCATAATTGTTAAAATTAGATAATTAAACCGAATATAATAGTCGAACGACCGTGCTGGAACAACGGAACTCTGGAATGCCTAACACCTTCTCCCGGGTTAACAGAATTCCTTACCCGGATTTTTGGTTCGCAGAATGTTAAACAGAGTCAATCTTTTCCTCGATTCGGGATTCAACCAGTGACTCGGGATACCATAAATCTCCCAAGTGGCGACTCTGAATTTTTTAATTAAATAAACCCCATTTCGATTATCACTTCAAGTTGGAAATAACTCCTTTACACCCTTTACAGGGGTGTAGGCAAAAAAAAAAAGAGGTGTGACACTTACCATTTGAACTTATGTATGATGCAAGTGACCATGCTATTGGGGTAGTGCTAGCCCAGAGGAAAGATAAGGTATTTTATTCCATCTACTATGCGAGTAAGACTCTTGATGATGCACAGCTGAATTACACCACCACTTAAAAGGAGTTGTTAGCCATGGTGTGGGCCTTTGAGAAATTTTGAGCATACTTGGTGGGAACGAAAGTCATAGTCCATACCAATCATGCAGCAATCAGGTATCTTTTTACAAAAAAAGGAATCTAAGGCTAGATTGATGCGTTGGATTTTGTTGTTGCAAGAATTTGATGTAGAAATACGATATCGAAAGGGCATAGAGAACCAAGTAGCTGACCATCTATCAAGGCTACAAAATCATGACCACGTGGAGGAGGGTGGAGAAATTAAAGAAGCATTTCCTGATGAGCAAATTTTTGCTATCACCCAAGACCCTTCCCCATGGTACGCATACTATGTGAACTATATTGTAAGTGGGGGTACTTCCTCCTGAAGTTGAATCTGAAGCTAGAAAGAAGTTTCTACATGAAGTGAACTTCTACTACTGGGATGAGCCATACTTGTATGAGTAGTGTGCTGATCAGTTGATGAGGAGATGTAATCCAGAAAAGAAGGTGGAATTAGAGTTGTATGATTGTCATGCATTACCTTATAGGGGCCATCATGGAGGCGATAGAACAACTATAAAGGTATTACAGTCCGGTTTATTTTGACCAACATTATTCAAGGATGCCCATGCATTTGTTATGAAGTGTGACCAGTGTCAAAGAACATGAACAATCACAAAGAGGCATGAGATGCCTTTGAATAACCTCCCGGAGGTCGAGATTTTTAATGTGTAGGGAATAGATTTTATGGGATCATTCCTTTTTTCGAGAGGAAACAAATACATCTTGCTAGTAGTTGACTATGTGTCAAAATGGGTAGAGGCGATCGCATTGCCAATAAATGATGCTATGGTGGTAGATGCTTTTGTGAAAAAGAACATATTCTCGAGGTTTGGGATTCCACGTGCCTTGATTAGTGATGAAGGGAAATATTTTTGCAACCGGCTGTTGAATAACCTTCTAGATAAATACATATTTTATTTAATGACAAGGTTATTAATCAGCAAAGAAAAATGGAAATTCTTAAAAGATGAAATCAATTTAGAAGACCGTATTTATTAGTTTAAAATATAACAGACAAAATTTCATTGGTCTAATTTGGGATCTTAGGATAGATTTTGACTCTATCTGACAAACATATCAAGATAAATAATAGGAAAGGGTCCTTAGATTTATTTGTGACCTCTGAGGAGTTGTATGAGGTGAAAATCTCACGCACGGTTCTATAATAGCGATGCGCACAGTGATGTTATCATCGACTATGATTATCTAACAATTTAAGTACTGTTGATATAGTGAAAGCGTAGTCAAAATCTGGTTTTTGGGGGTGGAATTTGTGGCGTCAACCCGATTTTAATTTTTCCGGATATATCATAAAACCTTTATCTTATCTCCCCCCTTTACGTATAATAGACTAAGTGGTGGACAAACATAACAAAAAAAAGAGGAAATTTTATTAATTAAATAAAATTTCTTCAATCAACTTATCTTATCCAAAACTTGATGATGAAATATGAAAACAATAAAAAAGAAATAGAGTAATATAATAGAGAGAGTAAGGTTCTACATTAGATTCGTATAGAAAGGATTTGCACGATATCGAATATATTATAGCAGCCAAGAAATTGAGTGATTTCTTCTTTCTACCAACTTTGAAAGTATCGATAGAAAACTCAAAAATCCTAAGAACACATTCAACCAAAGCTAATGGATGAGCATTGAGCAATTGAATATGACTAACATACTACCAAACTAAAGCATGACTCAGCAACTAATTTCAGCAGGAAAGACATTTATAATTATCATACTCCTTCAACATGCATGTATACTAAAGCTGCCTATTCAGTCTTACAATAGTCTCAAATCGATTACAAATGAATTTATCTACTTAACACAAAGATGGATTAAACAATACAGCATGCTAAGTAGAAAAAGAAGTACAAAATATGATGGAATAAAAGACAATCGAAATTAGGCTTTCAAATCCTTCTTTCTCGTTTTTATTCTTCAAATCCAACATTCACAATCAATGGAGTTTTAGAGTGTGTACCTAAAATAAGACAGAAATCAAAACCAAGCAGGATCAGTAGTAGCAGCACATCAACCAGGTTTGAGCAAAATCAAGTAAAAATCCAACTCAAAACAAGCGACACACTAGCAGACCCCATGACCCAATTTCGAACTAGTTTCCAATCCCAAATAAGTTCATACTCAAATTCAAATGAACCAGGAGATGCTTCAGAACTTTGAAAAAAAAAAGTCTCAGAAATCCAAACAAGAGATCAATGGAATAGTGAAACTTCAATACAAACTAAACCCCAAAACTTTTCCAATGTAAGATTAAACCATTTTTACTCAAAAGGATTCAGAAGTTGCTTATTATTCAAAGAAGAAAACTTAAAATTCAAGGCATAATTCCAATTGAGTAATGTTTTCTTCCTAAATTACAGCTGTCTAGGATTTTTTAGGATTTCTAGCTCTCTCCCAATCTAAATTCAGCTGCAAGTAACTATGCCTTTATAGGCAAGTTACTAGGTCAGTATTAGGGATTTAGTTTTTGCATTTTAAGTCCTTTTCAACTTTTCTTTTTTGCTAGTTAGCCCCTGATTTTTTGACTTGTTACCCAAGCTAAATCTAAAAATCCCTAAAAGACCCCTACTAGAAGCTTCTAAAATAGTTACCAAAGATTTTCCTATCCTAAACTTCCTAAATTACCCCCCCCCCCAAGTACCCTATTTTTACCTTAGCCTACCAAATGAGCTCTGGGCCAATTGACCCAACTCAATGGGTCTAAACAGACCCAAATTAACTTTGTCTTGAGTTTTCTGGTTTCAAAGCTCGTATGGGCCCATTGGGCTAGGCAGAATTGCCCAAGAGACAGATTGAATCTCCTTTCCAGAAAACAAAATAAAGCAAAGAATACAGAGCAAATAAACAGGGCAAACTCAATTCTGAAACATACCAAACAGATTAAACAACAAATTTTAATACTAACTTAAGAAAACAAACAAAATCATTTTAATCAACACGAATTAACTTAAAGACTAATGTTATGCAAAATTAAATACTGAGTAACAGAAAATAGAAGAAATAAAAAACCAAAAATGAGAATAGAAGTTAAAGAGAAACAGGAGGAGAGAAATTCGATAATAAAACAAAAGTGAAGAAGACGAAAGAGAAAAGATGGAGAAAATACCTTTGAAACCACAAGAAACAAAACTGATAAACCTTTGAAATACTTTGATTTGATTCAAAACAGGTAGTAACTATATGTTCTCAACGAAAATAAATAGTCAATACCCACTTCAAACCCTATCGCTCAAAGAAACTGGAAGGCTTGACGGATTCCTTTTCCTTTCATTTTCGGATTAAAAAACAGGCCGATTTGGTGAGGATTTAAGGAGTAATGGTGGCGGACTGGGGTTGATGGAAGGTCGGTGATTGCATGGACGAGATTTGGGTGGCTTCAAGTTCCGCCGCCGGTCGGAAATGGCAAGGAATCGAGGGGCGGCGTTAGGGTTTATTAGGAAGATGAGAGACATAGGGGGATCTATTTGTGTCTTAGGTTTAATGTGGGGTATTCGAACATATATGTCTTAAAGGGTCCATTAGTTCTCATCCGTTGGATGAAGCAAAACCAACAGTCCAGATTCAATTGATCAAAACGGGGGCGTTTGATTATAGGGGGAGACTGGATCATGTCAAGGCAGTTTTGGGCCAAATAAGGGGTAATTTGGACTGGTTTTGGGGTCTGGGCCTTGGTGATTTTAATTATTTTTGGCCCAACATTGGGTCTCTTAAGCAAGAAGACCAAATTCTTTTCATTTTCTTTTCAATTTCTTTTTATCCAACAATTAAAAATTAAAACCTAAATAAAATCTTAAATCCAAATTATCCTATCCAATTAATTAAACCCTAATTGATAATTAACACAATTAGTTAAAAAAAACCAAATTAAAGGAAAACTAACAAAATTCAAAGCTAAAAATTAAACAATGCAAAATAAATTATTTTTTTGTGATTTTTCTATTTTTGTAAAACCCTAATTACTAATTAATCTAAAATATATAAAATTAATTCCTAAATTTAATATATACATATTTTTGTATTTTTTATTAATTAAAATGCACAGACAAAATACAAACAATTAACAGAAAATGCCACAAAAATCTACAAAATTGCAAACACTGAAAGAAGTTATTTTGTTTTGAATTTATGGGAGTAATTCATATAGGGCAAAAATTAGGTGCTCACAAGATGCCACTCAAAGGATCATACCTGAGAGAAGTCATAGTATCCCGTAAGCTGCTAATACTCCGGCCTGGGAGAAGTCTTGAGGGATTTAAGTCGAAAGAAAAAGGAATTTTTTTTCTTTGTAGGCAGTGTAGCAATTACCCCTTGGTTTTTCTTTCTGTCGCAGTTCTTTTCCAAAATTTTTATTTGAACCGGGTGTAATTAAATATTTTTTAGGAGTAGGAGTCATTGTGCTGTAACTAGAATTAAAGCAATATCTCTTAACTTTGTTATTCCTTGAGAATAGTGAGTACTTTGGTTGTGACGCTTAGGCTTAATTTTTTACTCTTGTATAAGTATCTTAAATTGTATGATCTTAGCTTTGCTTAACTGCTTTGGCTAGAGTGTCTTGATGAGTCCAATCTTGAGTGAGCTGTGTGCCATGTGTGAGGTTTGTGTTTTATTCTGTGCATTGCATTTGATGTCTAGAACTTAACCCCCGTGTTTGCAAAAAGAATTAGTAGTTTCGATCAGTCTAGAAAATGATATAAGCATTTCTTTGTTGATCCAGTTATATGCTTTTACCGACCTAATTGTTATGTATCGTAGTTAACCCCTTTGAGCCTGTAATCATATTTCTTTGGCAACAACATTACAAGCCTTACCTATTTGTTTGAATTAACCATCTATTTGAACCTTTTCACTTCTCATAAGCACTTGGAATTATTATGAACTTTGTAAAAGCGAGGGGTGGTTGGTTTGTCTTTTGTGTGAAACTAATAAAACAAGGAGAAAGGTTCACTGTTTTGAAAAAGTAAGAGCTATTTGAATTGAAAAAGAAAAGAAAGAAAAATAGTTGCATTTTTGTGAAAAATATTCCTTGAAAGTGGTAACTCTTGATGTAATTATGCTTAAAGAAGTAGGGAGTTGATGTATATTGATGTGAAGGTGGAGTTATGGTTTGACATAAGTGTGGGATTTTAAATGTTAAAGTGTATGTATTAAAGTGCTTAGGGAGGTGTGGTCACTCTTATATCAAAATGTACCCTACGCATCCCGCAACCTACATTAGAACCAATTAAAGTTCTACTTGATCTTAGACCGAATGAGCTCAATTAGTAGAGCAGTACAATACGGGCAAGCCTATGGTGCATCTTTTGTAACATATAAATGTTGTTTTAGAAAGTGAGAGAATTCTTTATATCTTGAGTTCCTAATTGTTCTTAATTTTATTGAGTGTGGAACTACTTTCTTTTATTGTGCGAGGACACTTGATTCATAAAGGAAAGGTAATGCTTGACCTTTACATTAGAGTAAGTGAGCGGCTTGTGAAAAATCTGTGCTGCTTTCAAGTCAAATCTTGAGATGATGACGTTACCCTATTGTGCTTAGTCTATTTTAAATATTCTTGGTGTAATGAGTTAGGAGGATTGTTTAAAAAGGTTGTGTCTATATAAAGTGTAGTTTCATTGCTCGAGGACGAGCGATATTTTAAGTCTGAGTTGTTCATGGAAGGCTATAGTTACGTCTTTTAGTCACTTATTGCACTCTAATTTACTATAATTTAATTGTGTTTGAGCTTTAATTGTTAGTATTTTTTACTTACTGTGTATTTTATGACTTATAGGAGTGATTCTGAGTTATGTAGATGTTGTGGAACTAATTTGAGATATTTGGAGCTTTGAAGTCTGAGTAAAAGCCCAATGGATTAAGCCGGGATTGTGTTCGGGGCTCGAGGATCAACTCTGGACGTCAAAATTCAAGGAAAAAACAGCTGCTGAAGAAATGCACTAGTGTGAGGCACTGTGCAACGCATTAGTGCAAAGTTTTGTCAAAAATTTCCAAAGTTCAGAGACTGGGTTTTTTGCAGTCTGACAGGAAAAAGCATTAGTGCGACGCACTGGGCGACACATGGAAAGCATTAAGTTTCCAAGTTTCCTATTTCGGCTACAATGGGGAGATTTCGTCTAGGTCCGACCCTACTTGGTATAAATACATGAAAAACTATTCTTTTCTAGATTTTGGACACATGTTAGACCTAGAGACACATGAAGAACATTCGGGAGCAATGATATCTTATATTTCTTCATATTTTCTTATTAATTTCAACTATCCAACACTTGTGAATTTGTTTGATACTATCAAGAGTGGCTAAAATATAGTTCTGGGATTGTGATTTAGCTATAAATACTATTGTTTAATGTTGATTTAGCCTTTATTATAATTTATCATTATATGGCCGTTTCTTTAATTTTGTGATTAATTGTTTAATTATCTGGCCAGCAGTTAGATTCTATTTACTATCTATGCTTGGGAAGGGCATGTTTAGATTATAGAAGAATTGAAGAGGGCACAATCTTAACTCTGGGGGGGGGGGGGGACTATGGTTAGGATAGGAATATACCTAGTCACCATGATTAATTAAATATTATAATCTTAATGCGTTCTTAATATATTAATTTCACAGGAATATAAGCGTTAATCTATTTTTAATAGGCGAGTGGTACTTTGGGAAAAGGCTACGAGAGAAACTGTTCGAATAATTAGCAACCATAAGTGAGTTTTATGAAAGGGAGAGTTAACTAGAACACAATAGCATTGGTGAATCAATCACAATCCAAGAATATTGTCTCTACTGAATACACAACAATTGTTTTGTTGCTTGATAATTTAGTTACTACTTAGAATTATAGTTTAGTATAATTAAACTCTTGAACTCAAATTGGCTCGATTGAATAACAATCTTGGAAAATTTAATGGGTAGTTGATACAAGTCTCTATGGGTTCGACAGTCAATTTATAATTTTATTACTTGTACGATCACGTATACTTGCGAGCGTATTTGGGAATAACACTTATACATGAATCTATCACGAGATAAAACATCAAAACATTGATCTGAACAAAGGAAATTGGAATTTTTGTCTAAAAGTTGAGAAAGTGAATTTTAAGATTTCAAATCACAAATTTGAGTCGAATTTGAAAACTAATTATATATTTGGACTCGTGAGATTATGGATCGACAAGATGTGATATTAGTCTCGAGATTTGACTATGTGTGCTCGTGGTTAACTTTTTGTTGACTCTACATTTTTTATTAAAGATCGAAGGGATAATACATAATTACCACATTGAGGTTGTACCAAAGTTTCAGTTGCACCCCTTAAAAATACGGGTGTCCTATGACCCCCTATATGTATTCAAAATATAAAAAGTTTCACCATTTAAGCTGATGTAGCAGAGAGAGTGACATACACTCTCTTGAGGAGAGTGGGAGACAAAAAATATAGGTTAAAAATTTAATTTCTCTAACTTTTTTTAAAATGTATTCCCCTACTTTTGCTATTATATTTGTTTCTAAGCTTTTTTTTTCTTTTTCCTTCTTCTCTCTTCTTCTTCACTTACTCCTCACCTGAAGAAATGGAGATTAATATGATAGAGATCACTTCAATTTCATAAATTAAAATTCTAAAAGATTAAACAATAATAAAAAACTTTATCAGATTCTAAACCGACGAAAAATGGTACCAAATTTTGGGGGTTTTTTGCTCTAAGTCCAAAATTGCGAGATTGAAATCGATTGGGTGTGGTATAATCTTGTTGGAGACATAAATCGTAGCCGAATCCACAATTGGGAGTGTATTGGAACTGATTTGAGGCAGTTTCAGCCAGAAATTTCAAACTAATTTTGTGGTGAAGATGAGAAACCGAATTTCTTCAATTTTGTGAGTATTTGTTCAAATTAATATCTGGGTGTTGATTCTCTGTTGTTGAGTTCGTAGTTCAGATTTGAGCTCCATTGCAAAGGTATTGACTGAGTTTTAGGGTAGGTATTGATTGAGTTTTGCGAACGATGAGTCTCTGATGGGTTTGTTTTGGGAAGAAGATAAGACGTGGGAAATGGGGTGGATTTAGTGGAGTTCTGCCGGTGAAATTCTCCGTCGAGGCTGAGCTCGTCGAAGAAGAAGGTCCAAAAAATGAAGAAACAAAAAGATAAAAAGATAAAATAAAAATAATGAAAATAAATGGTGTGACACAAGCTGGTTGGTGCGTGTAATCCACTGATTTTCTTGAAACTGGTGGTTTTATCAAAAGGTGGTATTTATTACAGTTCAAATAAACCAAGAAGGTCATAGGATACCTGTATTTTTAAGGGGTGCAACTGGAACCTTGGTAAAATGCCAATGGGGTAGTTTTGTATTATCCCAAGATCGAAACTTTGTCAGTTCGAGTTAAGTCCTATATATTTATTTGAACTCGTCGAGTATTATTTGGGTGGTTGGATAATGAGGATAGAGGAAAGGACAATTTGGAAGGTTGGAGCGTATTTTGGGTAAGTAAGCATCCTAGGTAACCTCGACATGAAGAAATTGTCTTCAACGACTTATAAATACTATGTATTTGGGGTCACGTATATGCGAAGTAACGAGCGTATATACGGCACCTGTATTATACCATATTTATGGATAGAGTTTAGGCTTCTTTGTGCCGTGTGTGAGATATATTCTTCTTATTCCATGCCTTATTTTTTGTGTGACTACTTGGACGACTTTATTCATGCTAGATATAATGTCTAGTCTTTAAATTCCTTATTTGGATATGATAAGCAATCTTGTATATTGAATTACATGTTGTAGTTGTAGTTATACTTGTACACGATGTTGTAGTTGTAGTTGTAGTGTAGTTATACTTGTACACATGCATACGTCTCTGCATGTTATTTCTCTATTCATATGCATATACATGCTTATCTGCCCATATATCCTTGCATATAATTCTTTGATAGTGACTGAGTTGGAACGATGGGGGTATTCTGTGTGGTTATTGTAATTATGGTATTATGGTACATTACATGCGGATTGATTACTGATTTTTGAGATATTGCTATTGATTTGCTATTTGGATTTGGATTAATTCCTCCATAGTCACGTGAATACCCATATTACTTTAGGGTGTATGTGCGTAGTGACATTTGACACTAGAAAGGTGTTGGACATCGGGGAAGTATCAGTTGAGGTAAAGTTTGAGTCTTCATTATGTGTGGACATTTAGATTCGTGTAGAATCATGCATATACATATTAGTTGATGCATATAATTATATATGCGGAATTGGTTCTTTAATAATAAGTTTGATCATTTTATCTGAAAAGTGTATTGAGTATCGATTTCTTCGAATGTTAACGATATTATTTATATTCATTTTCTTGGTTATATCTCTATTTTTTACAAGTTTACGGATTGAATAGGTTTCGAAAAGTGAGTATATTTTGTCAAGAACCTCGCTTTTACTTCATTGGGGTTTGAATTGATACTTACAGCCTTTTGTACTCATACTATATGTATTCATATTTTTATTGCAGATCCTGGTGTTGATTCAGCGGTTCTCAAGAGGGAGCCTAAGGGCTCGATCAAAGACTTTCCGGTGAGCTTCTGCTCTTAGATTTGCAGCTTAGGGAATCCTATTTCCATCTATTCTATTTGTTTTTGTTCAAAATAGTACTTTTTATATTTGAGACTCAGTTATATTCTATTTAGAAGCTTTCGTACAATTTGGTTTGGGATTTTATGTAGTATTTTTCGCACTTGGATATTAATTTTAGACTTATTCAAGTTATTTTCAACGTTATGCCCTTTGAACATCCCTTATATTATCTTGTTATGATTGTCTATGCATATTGGCTTGTCTAGCGGGTTGGGTTAGGTGTTATCACTGCCTTAGTAGGATTTTGAGTCGTGATGAGTTAGTTCGGAGCTCTAGTTTCATGGTTTCTATAAGTCAAGAGCATATCTAATAGAGTCTTTTATATATATATATATATATACTTATGTTCAAGAGGCTACAGAGACATTTAGGAAACATCTCTCTCTTTCTCTCCTTATCGGACACCCTTTTGTTTTGTCCTAAACTTTGAATCTTTCTATTCCTACTATTCCTTCATAAGCGATACTGAGAGCACGGCTTTAATTGGGCACCGACGATATCTAATGATGTCAGGAAAGAGGTGCAAGATTTCCCCCCTATGATAACAGCGTAGGCCAGTCTGGAGGATATGTTGCTAAATGTATACCACAGCTTAGGCTCCGGTGGACTCAATTGAGTGAGCTGGTGATGTAGGACTCTTTAGTATGGTAGTGTGTCACGTCCTTAGTTATTAACTAAGTACACGCGCGGCACTTGAAAACTCGCTCACCATCTTGCACAACTTGCTTACGTTCTTGCTATGCCAAGTCAGCCTTACTACACTCAAGATCGCTAAGAGAATGGAAGAAAGAACACAAGAGAATTGTTAAAGGAAGTTCTGTATTAGAGAGAACTTGAATTGTTTTGCTTGATGAATTACATATGAATGGCCCCCTTTCTATACTAGTCTCCTAGGGGCTAATGTGTAAATATTAATTATTACACAAGTCCTTGATATTTACAAGATAAGGGCTTTCTCTAGAATTCTCTATAAGCCTAGAAGATTCCAAGGACTTTCCTAGAAAATCCATAAAGATCTAGGTTCTTCCTAAGGAAATATCCATACTTCTCTAGAATCTTCTCACAAATACTAGCCTTATTCTAATGTAAGCTTCCACATGGCATTAATATATGCCAAATGATGCCTATGTGGCATGATGATGTGGCGTGTCATCACACTCTCCCCCACCTAATATTGCGACGAACGTGGCGCAATGCTGCTGCATAAACTCTCGAATCTTATCTTTGAATTGCCACAAGTCCTCATATCGTTCCCACATGGCCTCCTCCGGTGATTGCCCTTTCGAATGGACGAGGAACATAGCGGTGGCTTTTTGCCCTTGTTTTCGCCTAGTCTGGTAATCTATGATAGCCTCAATCTCCCGATCATGCGAGTCAGTGATAGTCATTGGTGCTCGACTTGATTGTCCCCTACTCGGATCATCCTTATCTTCATGATATGGCTTAAGCATGCTGGCATGGAAGACAGGGTAGATCTTAAGATACGATGGCATGTCAAGCTTGTATGAGATCTTGCCTACCTTGGCGACGATTTTAAATGGCCCCTCATACTTGCGAATCAAATTCTGATGCATGCCCCGTAGTGCCTTAAATTGTCTTAGGTTAAACTTCACCATGACCATGTCCCCAACTCTATAGTCCTTGGGACACCGTTTATGGTCCGCAAACTTCTTCATCTTCTTAGCTGCCTTATCCAAGTAGGAATTAGCAGTGTCAAACTGCTCCTCCCATCCTTTGGCCATATGATAAGCCCCCAAACTATTTCCCTCGAATGCAGTTGGTAATGAATGTGAAGTTTGTGGTTGTTGGCCTGTGGCTAGCTCAAATGGTGTCTGCCCCGTGGACTCACTCCGCTGCAAGTTATAAGAGAATTGGGCGATGTCTAGGAGCCTTGCCCAATCTTTCTGATGCACGCTTACATAATGCCTCAAGTAGCATTCTAGTAAGGCATTGACTTGTTCCGTTTGTCCATCCATCTGTGGGTGGAAACTAGTAGAAAAGTGTAGCTCCATGACAAGGATGTCGAACAACTCTCTCCAAAAGTTTCCAGTAAAGCGGGGGTCTTGATCACTGATTACATGCCTTGGTAAGCCCCAATACTTCACCACGTTCTTAAAGAATAGCTTGGTGGCTTCTTTGACTGTGCAGCCTGGTGAAGCGGGCATGAAGGTGGCATATTTGGAAAATCTATCCACGACCACCATAATAGTACCATAACCGTCGGACTTTGGTAGGCAAGTGATAAAGTCCATAGTCACGCTCTCCCATGGACGCTCTGCAACTGATAGTGGCTCCAAAAGTCCGTCGGGCTGTTGTTGCTCAACCTTGTCCTGGTGATATACGAGACAAGTCTGCACATAACATTCTATATCACCTCGCATGCATGGACAATAGTATACTGACTGAACCAAGGCCCTGGTGCGACGTTGGCCTGGATGACCAGCCCATATTGTATCATGACTCTCCCTTATGATCCGCCATCTAATGTCTCCAAACTTAGGTACGTAGACCCGCCGACCCATGGTAAGGATGGGCCGTCTTCTACCCAAAAATGTCTCGTCTTTCCCTGGTTGGCTAACTCGATAAGTTGTTTGGCTGCTAGATGATGTTGCATGCCGTCTTTTATAGCCTCACGAATGTCCCAAGTTGCTGAAGTGATGGCAGCAAGCTCGGCTTTCCGGCTCAAGGCATCAGCTACAACATTACCTTTGCCCGGCTTGTACTCTAGCACATAATCAAACTCGGCCAAGAAGTCTTGCCACCTAGCCTGTTTTGGTGTGAGCTTCTTCTGCGTCTGAAAGTAGCTAGTAGCCACATTATCGGTCTTGACCACAAACCTCGACCCGAGTAGATAATGTCACCATGTACGAAGGCAATGCACAATGGCAGTCATTTCCTTCTCTTGCACCGTGTAACACCGCTCCGTCTCATTTAACTTCCAGCTCTCAAATGCTATGGGATGTTTATCCTGCATTAGGACACCCCCAATGGCGAAGTCTAAGGCATCTGTATGCACCTCAAATGTCTTGGCAAAGTCAGGTAATGCAAAGACTGGCTCTTCTATTACAGCTGCCTTAAGGCATTCAAACGCCTTTTGACAATGCTCCGTCCAAACCCATGGCTTGTTCTTCTTTAGCAACTCAGTAAATGGTGCAGACTTTGCTGAGTAGCCAGTGATGAATCGACGATAGTAGTTAACAAGGCCAAGGAAGCTGCAATTCAAGTGTTGGTAATCAAAAGCCCACCTGACGAACAAAGCATCAATTCAAGTGTTGGAAATCAAGAGCCCACCTGAAGAACAAAGCAGCAATTCAAGTGTTGGTAATCCAGAGCCCACCTGAAGAACAAAGCAGCAATTCAAGCGCTAGAAATCAAGAACCCACATTAAGAACAAAGTAAAGATTCAAGTGTTGGTAATCAGGAGCCCTCCTGAAGAACAAAGGAACAATTCAGGTGTCGGTAATCAGTAACCCACCCGAAGAACAAAGTAGTAATTTAAGTATTTGTAATCAAGAGCCCACCTGAAGACCAAAGAAGCAATTCAAGTGTTAAAATCAGGAGCCCATTTAATAAACAAAGAAAGCAACTCAAGTATCGTTAATTAGGAGCCGACCTGAAGAACAAAGTAGCAATTCAAGTGTTAAAATCAGGAGCCCATTTAATAAACAAAGAAAGCAACTCAAGTATCGTTAATTAGGAGCCGACCTGAAGAACAAAGTAGCAATTCAAGTGTTAAAATCAGGAGCCCATTTAATAAACAAAGAAAGCAACTCAAGTATCGTTAATTAGGAGCCGACCTGAAGAACAAAGTAGCAATTCAAGTGTTAAAATCAGGAGCCCATTTAATAAACAAAGAAAGCAACTCAAGTATCGTTAATTAGGAGCCGACCTGAAGAACAAAGTAGCAATTCAAGTGTTAAAATCAGGAGCCCATTTAATAAACAAAGAAAGCAACTCAAGTATCGTTAATTAGGAGCCGACCTGAAGAACAAAGTAGCAATTCAAGTGTTAAAATCAGGAGCCCATTTAATAAACAAAGAAAGCAACTCAAGTATCGTTAATTAGGAGCCGACCTGAAGAACAAAGTAGCAATTCAAGTGTTAAAATCAGGAGCCCATTTAATAAACAAAGAAAGCAACTCAAGTATCGTTAATTAGGAGCCGACCTGAAGAACAAAGTAGCAATTCAAGTGTTAAAATCAGGAGCCCATTTAATAAACAAAGAAAGCAACTCAAGTATCGTTAATTAGGAGCCGACCTGAAGAACAAAGTAGCAATTCAAGTGTTAAAATCAGGAGCCCATTTAATAAACAAAGAAAGCAACTCAAGTATCGTTAATTAGGAGCCGACCTGAAGAACAAAGTAGCAATTCAAGTGTTAAAATCAGGAGCCCATTTAATAAACAAAGAAAGCAACTCAAGTATCGTTAATTAGGAGCCGACCTGAAGAACAAAGTAGCAATTCAAGTGTTAAAATCAGGAGCCCATTTAATAAACAAAGAAAGCAACTCAAGTATCGTTAATTAGGAGCCGACCTGAAGAACAAAGTAGCAATTCAAGTGTTAAAATCAGGAGCCCATTTAATAAACAAAGAAAGCAACTCAAGTATCGTTAATTAGGAGCCGACCTGAAGAACAAAGTAGCAATTCAAGTGTTAAAATCAGGAGCCCATTTAATAAACAAAGAAAGCAACTCAAGTATCGTTAATTAGGAGCCGACCTGAAGAACAAAGTAGCAATTCAAGTGTTAAAATCAGGAGCCCATTTAATAAACAAAGAAAGCAACTCAAGTATCGTTAATTAGGAGCCGACCTGAAGAACAAAGTAGCAATTCAAGTGTTAAAATCAGGAGCCCATTTAATAAACAAAGAAAGCAACTCAAGTATCGTTAATTAGGAGCCGACCTGAAGAACAAAGTAGCAATTCAAGTGTTAAAATCAGGAGCCCATTTAATAAACAAAGAAAGCAACTCAAGTATCGTTAATTAGGAGCCGACCTGAAGAACAAAGTAGCAATTCAAGTGTTAAAATCAGGAGCCCATTTAATAAACAAAGAAAGCAACTCAAGTATCGTTAATTAGGAGCCGACCTGAAGAACAAAGTAGCAATTCAAGTGTTAAAATCAGGAGCCCATTTAATAAACAAAGAAAGCAACTCAAGTATCGTTAATTAGGAGCCGACCTGAAGAACAAAGTAGCAATTCAAGTGTTAAAATCAGGAGCCCATTTAATAAACAAAGAAAGCAACTCAAGTATCGTTAATTAGGAGCCGACCTGAAGAACAAAGTAGCAATTCAAGTGTTAAAATCAGGAGCCCATTTAATAAACAAAGAAAGCAACTCAAGTATCGTTAATTAGGAGCCGACCTGAAGAACAAAGTAGCAATTCAAGTGTTAAAATCAGGAGCCCATTTAATAAACAAAGAAAGCAACTCAAGTATCGTTAATTAGGAGCCGACCTGAAGAACAAAGTAGCAATTCAAGTGTTAAAATCAGGAGCCCATTTAATAAACAAAGAAAGCAACTCAAGTATCGTTAATTAGGAGCCGACCTGAAGAACAAAGTAGCAATTCAAGTGTTAAAATCAGGAGCCCATTTAATAAACAAAGAAAGCAACTCAAGTATCGTTAATTAGGAGCCGACCTGAAGAACAAAGTAGCAATTCAAGTGTTAAAATCAGGAGCCCATTTAATAAACAAAGAAAGCAACTCAAGTATCGTTAATTAGGAGCCGACCTGAAGAACAAAGTAGCAATTCAAGTGTTAAAATCAGGAGCCCATTTAATAAACAAAGAAAGCAACTCAAGTATCGTTAATTAGGAGCCGACCTGAAGAACAAAGTAGCAATTCAAGTGTTAAAATCAGGAGCCCATTTAATAAACAAAGAAAGCAACTCAAGTATCGTTAATTAGGAGCCGACCTGAAGAACAAAGTAGCAATTCAAGTGTTAAAATCAGGAGCCCATTTAATAAACAAAGAAAGCAACTCAAGTATCGTTAATTAGGAGCCGACCTGAAGAACAAAGTAGCAATTCAAGTGTTAAAATCAGGAGCCCATTTAATAAACAAAGAAAGCAACTCAAGTATCGTTAATTAGGAGCCGACCTGAAGAACAAAGTAGCAATTCAAGTGTTAAAATCAGGAGCCCATTTAATAAACAAAGAAAGCAACTCAAGTATCGTTAATTAGGAGCCGACCTGAAGAACAAAGTAGCAATTCAAGTGTTAAAATCAGGAGCCCATTTAATAAACAAAGAAAGCAACTCAAGTATCGTTAATTAGGAGCCGACCTGAAGAACAAAGTAGCAATTCAAGTGTTAAAATCAGGAGCCCATTTAATAAACAAAGAAAGCAACTCAAGTATCGTTAATTAGGAGCCGACCTGAAGAACAAAGTAGCAATTCAAGTGTTAAAATCAGGAGCCCATTTAATAAACAAAGAAAGCAACTCAAGTATCGTTAATTAGGAGCCGACCTGAAGAACAAAGTAGCAATTCAAGTGTTAAAATCAGGAGCCCATTTAATAAACAAAGAAAGCAACTCAAGTATCGTTAATTAGGAGCCGACCTGAAGAACAAAGTAGCAATTCAAGTGTTAAAATCAGGAGCCCATTTAATAAACAAAGAAAGCAACTCAAGTATCGTTAATTAGGAGCCGACCTGAAGAACAAAGTAGCAATTCAAGTGTTAAAATCAGGAGCCCATTTAATAAACAAAGAAAGCAACTCAAGTATCGTTAATTAGGAGCCGACCTGAAGAACAAAGTAGCAATTCAAGTGTTAAAATCAGGAGCCCATTTAATAAACAAAGAAAGCAACTCAAGTATCGTTAATTAGGAGCCGACCTGAAGAACAAAGTAGCAATTCAAGTGTTAAAATCAGGAGCCCATTTAATAAACAAAGAAAGCAACTCAAGTATCGTTAATTAGGAGCCGACCTGAAGAACAAAGTAGCAATTCAAGTGTTAAAATCAGGAGCCCATTTAATAAACAAAGAAAGCAACTCAAGTATCGTTAATTAGGAGCCGACCTGAAGAACAAAGTAGCAATTCAAGTGTTAAAATCAGGAGCCCATTTAATAAACAAAGAAAGCAACTCAAGTATCGTTAATTAGGAGCCGACCTGAAGAACAAAGTAGCAATTCAAGTGTTAAAATCAGGAGCCCATTTAATAAACAAAGAAAGCAACTCAAGTATCGTTAATTAGGAGCCGACCTGAAGAACAAAGTAGCAATTCAAGTGTTAAAATCAGGAGCCCATTTAATAAACAAAGAAAGCAACTCAAGTATCGTTAATTAGGAGCCGACCTGAAGAACAAAGTAGCAATTCAAGTGTTAAAATCAGGAGCCCATTTAATAAACAAAGAAAGCAACTCAAGTATCGTTAATTAGGAGCCGACCTGAAGAACAAAGTAGCAATTCAAGTGTTAAAATCAGGAGCCCATTTAATAAACAAAGAAAGCAACTCAAGTATCGTTAATTAGGAGCCGACCTGAAGAACAAAGTAGCAATTCAAGTGTTAAAATCAGGAGCCCATTTAATAAACAAAGAAAGCAACTCAAGTATCGTTAATTAGGAGCCGACCTGAAGAACAAAGTAGCAATTCAAGTGTTAAAATCAGGAGCCCATTTAATAAACAAAGAAAGCAACTCAAGTATCGTTAATTAGGAGCCGACCTGAAGAACAAAGTAGCAATTCAAGTGTTAAAATCAGGAGCCCATTTAATAAACAAAGAAAGCAACTCAAGTATCGTTAATTAGGAGCCGACCTGAAGAACAAAGCAGCAATTCAAGTGTTGGTAATCAGGAGCCCACCTGAAGAACAAAGCAGCAATTTAAGTGTTGGAAATCAAGGGACAACCTAAAGAACAAAGTAGCAATTCAAGTGTTGGTAATCAGGAGCCCACTTAAAGAACAAAGGAACAATTCAAGTGTCGGTAATCAGGAACCCACCCGAAGAAATAAGCAGTAATTTAAGTATTGGTAATCTAGAGCCCACCTGAAGAATAAAGTAGCAATTCAAGTGTCGGTAATCAGGAGCCCACCTGAACAAAAAAGCATAAATTCAAGTGTTGGTAAACACAATCCCACCTGAAGATTAAAGCAGCAATTCAAGTGTTGCTAATCAAAAGCCCACCTGACGAACAAAGCATCAATTCAAGTGTTGGTAATCAGGAGCCCACCTAAAGAACATAGCAGGAATTCAAGTGTCGGTAATCAAGAACCCACCCGAAGAAAAAATAATCAATTAAAGTATTAGTAATCAGGAGCCAACCTGAAGAATAAAGCCGCAATTCAAGTGTTGTTAATCAGGAGCCCACCTAAAGAATAAAGCTGCAATTCAAGTATTGGTAATCAAGAGCCCACCTGACGAACAAAGCATCAATTCAAGTGTTGGTAATCAGGAGCCCACCTAAAGAACAAAGCAGGAATTCAAGTGTCGATAATCAATAACCCACCCGAAGAAACAAAAATTAATTTAAGTATTAGTGATCAGGAGCCCACCTAAAGAATAAAGTAGCAATTCATGTGTCGGTAATAAGGAGCCCACCTGAAGAACAAAGCAGCAATTCAAGTGTTTGTAATCAGGAGCCCACTTAAAGAAAAAAGCATCAATTTAAGTGTTGGTAATTAGGAGCCCACTTGAAGAACAAAGCAGCAATTCAAGTGTTGGAAATCAAGAGCCCACCTGAAGAACAAAGCAGCAATTCAAGTGTTGGTAATCAAGAGACCACCTGAAGAACAAAGCAGCAATTCAAGCGCTAGAAATCAAGAGCCCACATTAAGAATAAAGCAGAGATTCAAGTGTTGGTAATCAGGAGCCCTCCTGAAGAACAAAGGAACAATTCAAGTGTCGGTAATCAGTAACCCACCCGAAGAACAAAGTAGTAATTTAAGTATTGGTATTCAAGAGCCCACCTGAAGAACAAAGCAGGAATTCAAGTGTCGGCAATCAAGAGCCTACCTGAAGAACAAAGCAACAATTCAAGTGTTGGTAATCAGGAGCCCACCTGAAGCAAAAAGTAGCAATTCAAGTGTTCGTAACCAGGAACGCACCTGAAGAACAAAACAGGAATTCAAGTGTCAGTTATCAGGAACCCATCCGAAGAACAAAGAATCAGTTTAATTATTGGTAATCAATAGCTGACCTGAAGAACAAAGCAGTAATTCAAGTGTTGGTAATCAAAAGCTTACATGAAGAATAAAGCAACAATTCAAGTGTCGATAATCAAGAGCCCACCCAAAGAACAAAGCAACAATTCAAGTGTTGTTAATCAGGAGCCCAGCTAAAGAAAAAAAAAAGCAATTCTACTGTTGGTAATCAGGAGCCCACTTGAAGAACAAAGCAGAAATTCAAGTATCGGTAATCAAGAGCCCACATGAATAATAAAGCAGCAATTCAAGTGTTGGTAATCAGGATCCCACCTGAAGAACAAAGAAACAATTCAAGTGTTGGTAATCTGGAGCCTACATGAAATACAAATCAGCGATTCAAGTATCAGTAATCAGGAGCCCAGCTGAAGAACAAAGTAGCAATTCAAATGTTTGTAATCTAGATCCCACTTGAAGAACAAAGAACCAATTCAAGTTTCGCTAATCAGGAGTCTACCTGAAGTACAAAGCAGCAATTCAAGTGTTGGTAATCAGGGGCCCACCTAAAGAACAAAGAAGCAATTCAAGTTTTGGTAATCAGGAGCCCACATGAAGAACAAAGCAGCGATTCAAGTATTGGTAATCGAGAGCCCACCTGAAGTACAAATCATCAATTCAAGTATTAGTAATCAGGACCCCACCTGAAGAACAACACAGCAATTCAAGTGTTGGTAACTAGGAGCCCACGTGAAGAACTAAGTAGTAATTTAAGTGTCGGTAATCAAGAGCCCACCCGAAGAATAATGCAGCAATTCAAGTGTCAGAAATAAGGAACCCACCTGAAGAACAATGCAAGAAATTCAAGTGTTAGCAATCAGGACACCATTTGAAGAACAAAAAAAGTAGTTCAAGTGTTGTTAATTAGGAGCCGACTTGAAGAACAAAGAAGCAATTCAAGTGATGGTAATCAGGAGCTCACCTGAAGAACATACCAGCAATTCATGTGTTGCTAATCAGGAGAACACCTGAAGAACAAAGGAACAATTCAAGTGTCGGTAATCAGGAACCCAAACGAAGTACAAAG
>MU690822.1:0-14392 GCA_026770625.1 Nicotiana glauca
TTTTAGGCATATAATTCATACGCCTTGGCTGGTGGAAGGCGATGTGATCATCCCAGTCTCGGCGTAGGATCTCCTGTCGGTATTCTCCTTTCTGGAGGTGTTCCATGAGCCAGAGCTGAAGTAATAACTTGCAACCCTCAAAATGACTGCCCTTTTGCTGACAGTGGTCTAAGGCGCGGTATATTTCAGCAATGATCATGGGCACTATGCTGAAAGTCTGCCCACCAACTCCTTCCATCAAAGTCTTGGTTACCATGGCCAATCTGGTGTGGATCCTAGCCTTCTTCATAGGGAACACCATCATTCCCAAAAAGTAAAACATAAAAACGAAGACCCTTCTATGGAAATGCCCCAATGAGGTGATGGCGAACTCATCTTAATAGGTGCGGTATGACTTGCTATGGTTGTACCTCTCGTACAGATAGTCGAATGGGATGTAGGAGTCTTTCAAGCATGTTAAGTCTGGGTTCTTCTTCAGTCCCATCATTTTAAGGAAACCCCTTCCTTTGCGATTCTCTAGCATAAGCAAACCCGGAGTCTCCCAAGGAATACCAGCTAAACCTCATATTTCTTCGAGCAAAGGGGTCATTTCAAGGTCCCCAAAGTGGAACACGGACTTGTCACTATCCTAGAACAATGTCGCAGCCTTTATGATTCTGTTGTTAAGCTGAATTTCTAGAAGAGAAGGAAAATTCCCTAAGTACTTGCGGACGAGTGTCTGATCACTGGAGTGTAGGCCTTTCCACCAATTCAGCAACCTTGGATGAATGTTGGTTACCATGCCAAATCTGGGAACTTCGTGCTGCATTTTCTGCAAAACAAAGCGTTAAGCCCTTACCCCCACCGGACTCGACTATTTAAACCAATAATTAGCATGACAAGCATTTAGTTCTCCAAATAAATGAACAAAACGTGGAGGTGTCCGTTTGGGTTTCAGGGAAACCCGATGGACTTTGGACAAGGTTATCTTAATGAGTCATTATATGGACAACATAACTGACTCGGCTAGGTTTGACCATGATGCATGTACAGTTTAAACGGAGTAAGGTTCCTATTGGGGTATTAGACAGGTACCCTTGAGCGGCGACTCAAGAGGGAAAGGCACGGAATCGTCGACTGCATAGCTGATCGACTGGTTTTACTGCAAATATGCCTTTGTCAAATTTAAGGGGTGATAGTATTGGAAGAGCGCAACTACTCATTATAAGCGTTGTTATAGTATTTGTTTGGCACGAGTGGAATATGATGTTGAAGATGCATTTTACAAGAATGAAACAAATTGATATGTATTTTCACGTTCATACAATAAATGTTTACAATAATTGCTCAAAATTACAACAGCATTGATTGAAAAGCGGTAAATGAAAGTAATCAAAGAAAAAGAAAAAGGAAACAAGTCAGTTTCGAATAAAGGCATTCAACAAAAGCAATAAAGTCACATATATCATGAAATGGTAAAAACCTAAAGAGTCTCCAGCAGAGTCGCCATGCTGTCGACGCCCCCTCTTTCCCACAATAAGAGCGAGAAATCGGGTTTACGACATTTAGAAAAGACAACTCTATTCCCATTTGGGAATTGGGTTTTGGATTTAGAGAGTCGCCACCTAATGATTATAGTGCATTAGGACACTTTAAGAAGGAATTTGAGATGAAGAACCAGAGTTCGGGTAAGGGATAGAAATTATCTCGAGGGGAAGGTGTTAGGCACCCCTCAAGATCCACTAGTGTGGTTCCCGGCCATGTTACAATTGTGGCTTTAAAGAGATCAAACATACAAGATAATTTCACATAAAGGCTGCAAATAAGTATTCATAAAGGTTATTAAACATGTTGAAATTCGAATAGATGACTCCTTAATTATTGGCAAGAATGTCTAAAAGCAGAAAAACGAGATCAAGTAATGAATACCAATTATCAAACAAGGAAGTGAATGAGCAAAAAATTTTAAAGGAAAGGACAGTGTGAAATTAGAGGGGGAGGGAAGTTTTAATGATTAAACAAGAATGCAGAATTTTGAGAACTGAAAATTGACAAACTGAAAAATAATATAAGGGAAAAGGGGTCCTAGGCTTGTAAAATACACGGATCATTCACACAACACCGGTACCCAATTGTATGCATAGTGTTATCGTGTTATCATCATCTCCATGTCTACCCTTCCCCACCCCATTAAGGTATTAAAGCATGGAATAGTATCGTTACTTATTGCATGCTATTACCCGTCCCAATCCTATCAGTCCCGGAGGAAATTGGACTTCTAGTCCTAAAGGCAGAGGGGTTTCAGGCCTTTTAGGAGTTTTCAAAGGACAAAATGCTAAGGCGTCAATCAAAACACGTAATGCAAATAAAGGGGAAACAAATAAGCAAGTAGGGCTCAAATAAGCCTCCATAAATCAGATAAAAGTCATAGAGTTTAGCATGTCTTACACGTACTCGTTTGGTCTTAATTAAATAAAGCGACGAGCGGACTGGTTCAACACATAATTTTATACGAAAAGTCTTCATTAGGCTCGCTCGAATGCAGTTGACTAAAACCAATCTGATTGATTAATTAATCCTTTTGTCTAAGTGTTGGATAGAATTACTGATTTTAAAACATGAAACTGATTATAAAACGGAGTTACAAAGCAAAAGGATTGAAAGGAGTTTCAGAAAAAGAGTATACTTTTTTGAAAAGGCTTAACAGAAAAATAGTTAAACTTCAGAAGACATGAAGGCTAATTTGAGGAAAAGGAATTACAGAATTTTCAAAAAAAATGCAAATTTGTCTAGAAAATCCGCTATTTTAGTAAAATGCTAATTTTCGAAAAAAAATGAATGTTATTTTGAATGAGTGAAGGCGGATTATGTTCGAAGTTTCTATAGGCATTCTCTCTATACGTTAACTGACTTAAGCCATTTAGACAGGAGTACTGTAGACATGGTACTATACGCAACTCTGTTGTTAAAACTAGTTATTTGCCTAATGACATTATTGAATGCAGAAGTATGGATTCCTATAGGCATATTTTCTAC
The DNA here is from genome assembly GCA_026770625.1 of Nicotiana glauca. Taxonomy (NCBI): domain Eukaryota; kingdom Viridiplantae; phylum Streptophyta; class Magnoliopsida; order Solanales; family Solanaceae; genus Nicotiana; species Nicotiana glauca. The sequence goes on from MU690822.1 coordinate 3,016, forward strand.
ATGCTTAGTTGTTTAATCCTAATTGTTTGCCTAATGATGTTATTATATGCAGCAACGCAGTTTCCTATAGGCATGGTATCTAAATGCTTTATTGCAGAAATCAAGTATCGAATCCTATAGACATGTTCTCTACGCGTGGAGTTGCACAAATCATAAATAAAGCCCTATAGGTATGATTTCTACCCTTAGTGCATAAAAGTAACCCCCTTCCCCTTTTTACTAAATCCCCGAGTTTATACAAATTATTACAGCCCAAAAGAAAATAAAACTGAAATTAAAAAGTACATCAGGAATCATCAGCTACATCCGAGCAGCCTAATTCAGACTTAGTGCCCAATAATATGAGATTGAGCCACTTCCGAGATCCAGATTTCCAAGCCTTCTCTCATCTAGGGTGTTTCAGAGATCCAAGGGATTTTAGGAACCCCATGCAGTGCATACACCCAAGATGCTAATCAGAAAATTGAGTTGTGCAGTGTGGAAGGGCCATCCCTTATGTGTCCAAGTTCAGAGGGAGCTCAAGGGTCCCAAGGCAAGGATCACACAAGAGGGGTAGAACCTAAGTTCTAAGAGCATAGTGGAAGTGCAGAACATAGTTTGAAAGAGATTTATCCAAACTGGATTAGAAATAGTAAGTGATAAGGGTGATTTTGAAAACAATTGTAGTAGTGAAACTCAAACTACACATAATTAGTAGTCATTCAAAAGGGGCAAGGGATTATGGGATTTATTGTGTAACCCTAGCAGACTTGGTTTTGTCATGCACAGCAATAGCTGATGCTGGCATGAACACAAAACATCCAAAGGAACACAAACACATATAGGGGATACGGGGGTTTGGGATTCATAAGGTAGCAAGTAAATAACAAATGACTGACAGAGTGCACACATAGATAAACATTAATTTACAAGGGAAAGAGAACATATTACAGCATGCTAGTAACATATCTTGATTGCAGAAACATGAGCCAAATTAGATAGGAATGACAAATTGGAGCAATTAAAGAAAACATGTTGTTGTTGAGGCTTGTAAATTAACTAGGACATACCAGTAGAGAAGCAAAGTGCAGAAAAGGTAAAGCAAACAGGAGTTCACATTCTAGACTTGGCTTTCAGCCGGCTAAACAAAGCAACAGCACAAGTAGTAATAAAGAAAGAGGAGTTTTAGTGTAAGTGTGTATTTTTTAACTCAATTTGTTTGTGTGTTTAAAGAAAAAAGGGTATGGTATTTATAGTTTTGAAAACGAGTGAAGAGTAAGGTAATAAGTAAAGTTTTAACACAAACATGGAAACAATCACAAGTCAGAATCAATTAACACAAGACTTCCCTTTAATTAAGGGATTATTGTTCAAACGGATACTAACAGGGTCAAGATAAGGAAAGAAAAGCAGTCTGTAAGCAGAATGGTTGTTGCCATAAAAGGAGCAGTAAAATCATACAGTAGGTGTTTAAGTCTAAGTACAAGATTGTACTTATTTTTGGAAAGGGTTTAGTAAGGCCAAACAAAGAAAGAGAATCAATTAACCCTTGACGGTGAGTAAAAATCAGAATTTCACGAGAAGAAAAGTTTTGAAATCAATTACGAGTTTGTAAAATCAATCACAGAAGGGACTCAGTATATAAATGAATACACAAGTAATAGACACGTGAAGCCAAGATATGGCAAAAGAACAACATATAGTAGTAGCTCAAAAGAAAACATTCAAAGCATGATAGTTACGTTTCAGTGTTTAACAATAGAGAAGAAGATCAGAATCATGCAAAGAGTCGAGTGAAAAACATGGTTGAGTTTGAGAGGTAGTAAGAACTCAGTACCAAAAGAGTCACATGAAGAAAAGAGAGTTGAAGTAAAGGAATCACATTGAAAAAATTCAAAGAAATCGAATAGTCCTCCAAAGAAACTAGGGTTTTCGAAATCAATCGAGTTTAGAGGAGATAAGCAGATAAACAAATAAACAGATTTAGAATCTCGGATAAACCCCCAAAAATTAGGGTTTTTAACGTGCTAACTCAGATAGAGAAATAAGGTAAATCAAACAAGTATTAACAAACAGACAATGAAACTCAAGCAAAATCCCAAAAAATTAAGGTTTTCAACATGCTAACTCAGATAGAAAACGTCACAAGCAAAACACAGTAAAGCATGTCAAGAATCAGAGAAGAGATTTAACATGAAACCCTAGTTGAAGAATAAAGAGTTTTTGAAAGCAAAAATTAAAGAAACTTCGAGAAAAATGCATAGAAAGTTCACACACACATAGATCCGGGGCAGATCTAAAAATAAATCGAAGGAACCTTAGAGATTAGGGTTTCGTAAGAAACCCAGGTGATGAGAAAGGCTTTGGAAACCATCGATTTGAACAAGAGAGTCGAAGGTCGAACTCGAATAGCCATGACTGGCCGGACAAAGGTTGAAGACGACCGGAGAACAGTCATCGAGCCAAGGCTTGGTTAAAACCCTTCAAGATCTAGTCATAGGACCTTAGAAACGAGCACGCAGAAGCCATGAGAGGCTGGTATAGGCCTCCGATGAGCCTGGGAAGCCATAGATTAGGGTTTCAGTGAGAGGCGGCGACTAGGGTTTGAGGTGAGTTGAGAGAGAGTTGAGAGAGGAAGGGGATTCAGAGGCGGCGGTTGAGGAGAAATGAGGTAGGGTTTAGGGTCGTTTGGATTAAAAAAGATAAGAAGCAACGGTGGTCGTTGATCTAAATGATCAACGACCGGGATTTAAAAAGGGTTATGGGTTGGGTCAATTGGATAGGTGCTGGGTCGGGTTAGAGTGATAATTGGGCTGGGTAATTTGGGCTCAATTTTGGGGTTGAGTTAGGTTGAATTGGGGTGCCAAATTGGCTAAAATTGAAATACAATTGAGGCTAGATTGTAAATAGCCACTTTTCCCATTTTGTTTTTTATAAAAATAGCAATAACGATTTTAAAAGTAAATTAAAAGTACTGGGTAAACAAATATTATATAAATATTAATTTAAAAATTCTGGGATTAATTTTGTAATTATAAAATGCTATCAATTACAAAATAGACTATAATTGCGATATGCAATTTAACTTTTAAAAATAACAAATAAATTCGTAAAAATATGCAAAAAACCATCCCAATTATATTTTGGTATAAATACGAAAATAAAATAAGCTATTCCCCTAAAATGATGATTTTTGGAAAATAATTACTGGATTTTGTTGTACTAAAATAGACAATCAATTGGTTTTAAAATTAAAAGAAATGCCAAAACCTTTGGGTGTGCTTATATATGCTATTCTGGAAATATTTTGGGTATAAAAAACTTAGGGAGGAAATTAGGTATCAACAGGTACATGTTGAATAGTCACATCACCGACCCACTCCATTAATTTCTTAACATAGTCATAATATGAGCGTAGTTTAGGTTTCTTGACCTCGTAAGTACCTAAAAGTTGGTTTATTACCAACTACGAATCACCAAAGACTAGCAATTGCACCCACTTTATTTCCATTGCCATTTCAAGCCCAAGTATTTGTGCTTGATATTCAGCAACATTTTTGGAGAAAAGTTGTTTCAACGTAAATGAGTAAGGCAGAACCTCCCCTTAAGGAGTGACAAATACTACGCCAGCACCATCTCCTTCGTAATGTGAAGCATCATCAAAAAACATCTTCCATGGAGGTTGTACTTCAACAACCATTGCATCCTCATCTGGTAGTTCGTCCGTTAGTTCCCAATCATCATGTATGAGGTGATTTGTCAAGAAGTCTGCTAAGTCTTGTCCTTTAATAGACTTTTGAGGGATGCACACAATTTCAAATTGTTGAAACTAGAGGTACTACCTTGTTAATCGATCACTAAAGGCAGGTTTTGACATCACGAACTTAATGGGATTCGCTCTAGAATCAAGATGAACGATATGAGCTTGAAAGTAGTGCTTCAACTTTTGGATTGAGAAGACTAGTGCCAGGCATAACTTTTGGATCATTTGGTGTCATGATCCTTCTCAAGTATTAAAGGGAGTTTTCTTTCCCTTCACTATTTTCTTGGGCCAACAGTGCTCCAACAGACCTTTCTTGTGCTAAAATATATAGTATCAACAACTTTTTAGGTATAGGGGCTGCCAAAACTGGAAGCTTCATCAAGTAAGTTTTGATGCTTTCAAAGGAATTGCTACAAGCTTGGTCCCACTTGAAAGGAACACCTTTCTTCATGAGGTTACTGAATGGTTGGCACCTCCCAGCTAGGTTTGAGACAAATCTTTATGATATCTTTCCTTGCAGACTTTTCAGTTCATAAATATTGCGAGGCTCGGGCATTTCTAAAATGGCATCCACTTTGGCTTGATCAATTTTGATCCCTCGATGTCGGACAATGAAACCAAGGAACTTTCCAGAAGTAACTCCAAAGGCACATTTCAATGGATTCATCCTAAGTCGGTACCTCTGGAGCAATTCAAACACCATTCTCAAGTCTTTCAAGTGGTCGCCCATCTTTCTTGATTTCACTACCAAGTCATCCATATAGCTTTCGACATTCTTGTGTAGAAGGCCATCAAATATATTCTGCATAGCCCTTTGGTAAATAGCACCAGTGTTCTTCAATCCAAAAGGCATTACCTTATGGCAATAAATACCCTTGGGGCGGAATGCACTAAGCTCTTCATCTTTTGGTGCCATAAAAAATTGGTTATAGCCCGACGAACCGTCCATGAAAGACATTTCCTCACAACCAGTAATAGTATCAATCATCAACTCTAGAATACGAAGTGGGAATTCATCTTTGGGACACGCATTGGTGAGATCCTCGAAGTCAATGCACACCTAAATCTAGACATTCTTCTTCATTACAGGGACAATACTTGAGACCCATGTTGGGTATTTAACTTCACGAATGAAGCCAGCTTCAATGAGTTTGTTAACTTCACTTTGAATCAAGGGAACTAAGTCCGACCTAAAGCGCCTTTGAGCTTGCTTAACAGGACGAGTGCCATTCTTGATAGCAAGGTGATGGACTACTACTTTAGGGTCCAAGCCAAGCATCTCTTTGTAACTCCAAGCAAAGACATCCTTAAACTCCTTGAGTAACTTCATATACGTTCTTTCTTCATCGGCTGCTAGTAAAGCACTTAGATAAGTGGGCCTCAGTTCTTCATCAGTGCCAAGGTTTACTTCCTTCAAAGTGTCCACTATTGGCTTTACCCCTTCTTCAAGTTCACGCGGAGCATCCTTTGCATCTTCATATTCTTGAAGGTCTCCATCATTGAAGGATATGTGATAATACGGAAACATTCTCGAATTTCTCATCATCCTCCATTAGAGATGAAATACCATCCTCGCTTTGTGTAGTAACTTGATACGAAGAACCCACATTTTCTTTGTCTTCTTCATGTTCCTTAGTGTAGACCACAGTATATGGCTTTACCTTCAGTATTTCTTTACATGAAATCACAAGTTTTATGTCGCCTCTTTCTAGAATGAACCAGACTTTGGAAATCCTTAGAGATCTTCTGAATTTTGGGCGAAGCGGTTGTTCTTGTATTTTGATAATTTCTTTGGAACTTGTTCCCCTTCTTTAATGGACCCAATCTTTCAAATACAAAAGTCCTCAAAGTTGATTTTCCAAGTCGATCAAAGACAGAAGGCTTGTTAGAAGCGGCAGATTCATCTTCCACGGTGATATAATTATTGCTCGCCCTTCTTATGGAGATGCGCACTGGTGACGGTTGCTTGTATCCCAAACCTTCACGTGGTTGTCTTGTAGCAACTTATGATAGGATCTTCCCTAACTTTGATGGCTCGTTGGTATTATATCCAACTTTTGCAAATACCCTGTAAGCATTAGTATCAAAGCCTTCATCTGTACACTTTGTAGGGAGCGCCATATTTTGCAAATGATTTTAGGACACAAGCCCTGCAAGCGGCATTGAGGAAGACTTTACTGCCTCAATTTATTTGACCGAAATGGTTAACCCTTTTAGCATGTTAATTTGGAGATTAGATGATTCACCTTCATCTTTCTTCTTTTTAGGGACATATTGGAGCTCAGGAGTTACTTTCTTGCCGTAAGATGCAATATCCCATTTAGAAGATATATTCGAGAAAGGTTGTAACTCCTCCGTAATAGTTTTGGCTTTACTAGCAGTCACCTCTTCTCTTTTAATTGTGGGCTCGTCATTCTTGCTTTTTCATGACATCATCATATTTTAGCTCCTTCACAATGCAGTTCTTCAAGTAGAACTTTGCATCGGTGAAGTGTGACTCGGCCTTAGTGAATGGCCCGTCCTCAGCAACTATCTTCTTCTCGACTTCACCCTCGTAGTATTTCAAACATTGATGGTTGGTAGATGGAACACTTTATTCTCATGTATCCAAGGCCTTCCAAGCAAGACATTGTATGAAGTCCTTGCATCAATCACATACAGCTATGAACATGGTTGCATATGGCTCTTTTTCCCCTTGGTTGAATCCTTGGATCATCACACGACTTCTCGAGAGTTCGCTCATGGGAATACCAAGTTCTTTCACAATGAGAATTGGCAAGATTTTCACTGAGGATCCTCAAAATTCGATTTACCCTTTCATTATGCATATAGCCAACCAAGTACAATGGGCGGTTATAAAGAGTGTCACTTAGTAGAAGATCGTCATTTGTGAACGTAACTTTTTCCTCGCATGGGTTAGCTTCTTGAGGAATAGACTCGATGAGCTTTTCTGAAGATGGTGCCAACGGTAGGTCATCACTTTTTTCTTCCCATTTATCATCATTGCAACAAGAGGCCTCAATACCATCACGGGAAATCTTCATCCGGAACAAACATGGCAAGAGATCCTCCAAGGTCACTGAATTTCGTGGTTGTTAAGGGTGTTGCACCTCCACTTTTGCTTTCTTCAAACGCCTAACTGGATTTTGTTTCCTTGGTCTTTTTACCATCATTTTCCTTGTTGGTTGTTCATTGATTCTTTTTGTGGGCTCCTTTTGTGTCGCCTACGACAATTCAACAATATCCAATCTTGATCATCATCAGGTTGATCGACTTCAACTTTGTTGTTCTCCAGTAATTTTTCATTGTTACTTTCTTTCAAACCATATAATTCATCTGGACTGAATGAGCCAAAGGTGATTGAGACTTGGTTTGTGATTGCTTTTTCATCTTTAAGCAGGATCTTCTTTTCACGAGCCAAGTCCATAACTTTGTCCTTGAAGACAAATCACTTCTCTAGAGGATGGCTCACAAGTCGATTGTATTTGCAGTAATTTAGGTCATTCGTTTACCATATTCATTTGGCCGCTTCATCTCTGGAAGCTCAATGGGATTTAACTTGAGGTGTTCTTCAAAAAAATTTGACATATCAGAATCCAGAAATAGATACTCCTTCTTTTGCATTTCTTTTAGAGTCAACTTCCCACTTGGTTTATCATGAAAAGAAGTGGATTTCATACTCTACTTCTTGCTTACCTTAGTTGTGAACTTCACAGGTGATGTGTTTACATTTATAGCTTCTTTGTTTTCAGACTTGGGTACAAACTTGCTCCATTTCTTGACTTCTTGCTTGTTATTCCCTTTGAGAGGCTCATAGATAGGCAGCCTTTTATTTTCAGTGGAGTCCATGCTTAACTCCATGTCATGGGCACGAGTCGAAAGTTCTTCAAATGTGCTAGTCTTGATTCCTTGCAAGATGTAGCGGAGTCCCGAATGCATGCCTTGGATGCATATCTCTATGCCAGAAGCTTCAATAAGCCTCTCTTTGGAGTTGGGGATTGCAATCCTCCAACGATTGATAAAGTTGATAACTGGTTCACCCTTTCTTTGACGAGTATTTGTAAGTTCTATCATGCTCACAATACGTCTCGTGCTATAAAAGCGATTGAGGAGATATTGCTCTAGTTGATCCCAGTTATCAATAGATCCAACCTCGAGGTCTATGTAACAGTCAAAAGAATTTCCTTTTAGTGTGCCTACAAACTGCTTGATGAGGTAATCTCCATAAGTCCCAACATTGTTGCACGTCTCAACGAAGTACGCTGCATGTTGCTTTAGATTGACTTTTCCATCAAACTGTTGAAATTTTGGAGGTCGATAGCCAGCAGGCATCTTCAACATATCGATCCTTAAAGTGTACGGCTCTGCATAGGTAAAGGAGGACTTAGAAGCACCTTCATATTTTTTTATAGTCCCTTTAATGAAATCCTTTAGTTGATTGATTGGAATTATCCCTTCCGAAGAGACTGGAATTTCCTTAGTGGATGCAACTTGTCGTGGGGAGGATCAATCTCTTGAACTTCTGAGAGTTTGACAGGTGCATGGGTGGATTCTTCTTCCATCAAGATTCCTACCCTGTTTGTTAGATTGTCAATTCTAGCATCTTAATTTTGCATGCACTTGGTCAAGCCAGCGATTACTTCCGTCAAGTTTGCCAACTGCTCTTCCACATATGAAGTGTTTGTCACCATGGCTTGCATGATTGCTGTGGATAATGGGGAGTAGCATGGATTGTCACACATATTGATTCTCGAATGGGCTCATGCTATGCGGTGTAAGTGGGGAAGACTCATCACTTGACATATCATCATCTTCCTTCACAATAGAGTTCTTCGATCCGGAGAGGTCAAGTAGAGCTAGAGTTTTCTTGATCTTTTAGCAATATCGCTTCCTCCTTCGTGTACATTTACGGAGGATCTTGCTCCTTTTGAGGACGAAGATACGAAAATAGGGGTTGATTCGGACGACACTTAGAGTGCTTGCTATCCTAAGTAGCTTGTTTTGCTCCTCGTAACTAGTTTGAAGCTTCCAAAGGTAACATCGAGGATGCTTTCCATATCAGCATAGAACCTGGAGTTAGCAGCCTTGGTGATTATTGATTCAGAGTTGATTTTCTTTGAAGCCATTTCGACGTTCTTGAACTATGATAATTGAAAAGTTGAGATGAGGGGTAGAGATTGTCCCACTGGGCGTGCCAGAATTTGTAGATAATAAATTGTGTCAAGAAAATAAAATCAAGACCGAAAAATATTACAACAATCACAGTATTTTATTTCAAATAATATGAGCGTACAATCTCTATGGATCATCTTATCCTTCTTTCCAATAGTAAATAAATTTAAGGGCCTCCGAGCTTGATCTTGAATCTATATTTGTTTCCACGATGGATGATCTTGGTTTCAACTAGCACAAACTTTGATTTGAACTTGTATTTCTTGAACCTTGATTTGTTCTTTGTTCTTGAGCTTGAACTTCCTCGTTCTTGAGCTTGAACTTGATTTCTTGAACTTGAATTTGATTGCTTGAAGCTTGAAACTTGTGAAGGGATTTGCAGCATTTATCCACGACCTCTTTCTTGCTTCTGGTTATAACTTCTGGTATCTTTTCTAGGTTATGAAGACCGCTATTTATAGTTGTGAGAGGAAAGAGTTACAATAAGAACAAACTCTTTCCGACCAATCAAATTGAAGTGTGACAAGGACACATTTGATTGGCCAAAACATGCCACTTGCACATGTGGCACGGTTTCATTGGCCATTTAATTTGGGTTGGCATGCCTTGTTATTTGACACGTGGCACAATCTTATTGGCTCTTTCGTCTGACTTGGCGTGCCATGTCATTTGACACATGGCATTGGGCCTCTAGGAAGATAACATCTTGGGCCTAATGAAATGGGCTCATCACTTGTGGCCCAATTAAATGGGTTAACCTAATGAATTTTGACTTATTTATATAATCCAAGTATATTAGACTTATATAATTAATCCAATTATATTATCCCAATACATTTAGTTCAAAGATATAGTCAAAATAATTTTATGGATTTAAATCCAATAAAATTTAGATGCCTACAGTTAAAATAGAAAAGAATGTACAAAAAGAGGAGGATAAAGATAATCTTATATATGATATTTATATTTTGAAGTAATTAATAAATAAAAGATGAATAAATAACACTCAATAAAGTTATTGATAAATTTAGGCAACTGAACAATTTTGAACGGTATTACATAAGTTTAAAAATATAAAATATTTTCAGAGTAAGAAAATATATATCTATATTATATTAAAAGAATAGTATCAAAATATTGAGTCAATTGACAAGTTAATAGAAAGTCATATTAGTAACTATATAGTACTAAGTAATTGCTAATTAATTTAATAATAATAAAGAATAAATAAGGAACAAATAATTTATTTGATTACTATATAATGTGTATTCTTTGATTTTGTATATATTTTATTATATTTCTATACACTATATCAAATAATAAAATAATAACTAATATTTATTAAAGTAATACATATAATATATATTAGATCATAATTTTATTAACATTAATATTCCGTCATAATATATTAGATGATAATATTCTAACCTCTGTTTTAAAAGGCAGAATTGGGACTCGCCCCGGGGTAGAGTACTCGTAAAACGCCCATGGGTTTATGTTTGAGGCTTAGTTTCGTGAGACTTACGTCTCGGTCATCGGGACTTATGCCTCACACACGCCCAATGCCTAGCGTACTGGACTTGCCTAATAGAACTTTATATAGTTGTATCTAGCTAATCTTATAAATTCTCAAATTTTCTTAATAAACCGTTGACAATTCAAAATTACTTTTTTCTTAATCATAAATCATTAAGTTGAGAGTATTTTATGTCATATTAATTAAAATAAAAATTATTGCACGTTATCCACTAAGACTACTATGATAGTTAATTTAAAATAAATCTTTCATTTAAAAAGTATTTATTTATTAACTTTTATTATATCTTTACTACATAATAGTCCATAATTTTTTTAATAATTATTTTTCTAAATATTATTTTTTTTATGTTTACAAGATGCAATACTTATTAATTTAATAGTTTAGTATTAGCCAGTATCTATTTACAAAATAATTAGTTATCGTGGTATTGAATGTTGAATTATGTGTCACTTTATTAACTTGTTAGAACTTAAAAATAAATGATGCTAGAGAATCACTTTTAAATTTTGAATTATATTTTATATAAATCTCTTTGAAATAGATAGCATATTAATAAAGGGGGTATTTTAAGAAAAATATCAAATTATAATATCGAAATTCTTTCACGATTCATTACTCCTTAAGAGATACATATAAGATTTCGTATCGAATACATTACTTTTGATGTTTGAGTTGTAAATATATATCATACTTTTTGTATTATGCATAGTTAAATTATAATTGATAAATATTTTTAAATAAATTATTTATTATAATTTTGTGATGTTAATATAATTTTTATAATTATTTTTTATTTTATACTATTTTAAATTTTTTAAAATTAGTAAAATTTAAAAATAGTAAACTTACGGCCCGTATATTAGGGCTTACGTGTCGCCTCGATCAAAATTAAATCACATCGCCTCAACCCCCCCCCCCCCCCC
>MU690822.1:15936-28524 GCA_026770625.1 Nicotiana glauca
GTATCTCCTATAATCGTACTTTAGTGCCGTAAAGTTTTATAAGCAAAGAAGAAAGCCTTAAAAGCTATCAAATATACAATTGCAGCTAATTACATATCCAATAATTTTTATAAAAGTTTTTCTCAGATGGTATATAAAGTTTCTAATTGGCACATATGTGATTTAGTTTAAGGGTCTGATAGGAACAGCTCTATGTTTAAGTATCCAAGTGACAAAAAAGGCCAAGTTTAAGAGCTGAGTTATGTATTTGGCCTATTCTAACTATATAAGCCATTTTACACTAAATTCTCTCATGCTACGAGACCCATTTCCATTTTCAGTCAAACTTACCGCTCTGCAGCTACAATGGGTGCTTCTGTAATCCCTGTTCTTCCCGTAGAACTCATCACGGAGATCCTCTTAAAGCTGCGTCCAAAGCCCTTGTTTAGATTCAAGTGCGTTTCAAAGTCATGGCTTCAACTAATCTCTAGCCCTTATTTTGTGAAAACCCATATGAAATTAGCAGCTAATGACAAAGCATTCAGCAGCCATAGGGTTATATTTGAACACTTCAAAAGCAAATTCAAGGTATGTTGTCTCCCTTCCTTGTTTCAAAAAGGAACAAGGGCTCAGGTATTTGACATTGATTCTCCCGTGAAAAAAACCCCTCGTTGGATTGTGGGTTCGGCCAATGGACTGATTTGTTTTTTTGATTGACTTTAAGGAGGCATTTATATGGAACCCAACAATTAGGAAGTCCAAGAAATTGCGTAAGTTAGATGTTCAAATGACGCCTGGTACCTCTTATTACAGACATGGTTTTGGTTATGATGAGTTACATGACGATTATAAAGTAGTAATTATTTGCGGTAGTTCTGATGATGGAGGTTCATTTGGTACTGTGGTCAACATTTACAGTTTGAGGACTGATTCTTGGACAAGAGTCTATAACTTTCCGGGCTACTATATGAGAGATTATTTAGGTAAATATGTCAATGGGAAGATTTATTGGGCTTCAACTGCTGATGTTGATGCGCTCAATGTATGCAACCTCATAACTCTTGATTTAACAGATGAGACACGGGGAAAGTTGGAGGTTCCTAATTATGGAGAAGCCAATTCTCGTTTGATGTTGGGAGGGGTGGGAAGTGATCTTGCATTGCTTTGTATTTGTCCTGAAGGAACTACTTCTGATGTGTGGATGATGGACTGTGGAGCTAATGCATCTTGGACAAAGATGTTCACCATCAAATATCCTCAATATATTGGGGAATATATGTTCACATCATCCATTTTCTCTTTCTCTACACATTTTTGCCAGCCGAATAACGGGGAAATCTTACTATTGCTTCCGCCAACAATCATGATATACAACCCAAAGGATGGTTCCACCAGAAAACTGGAAGTCGCTGGACTTAGGGGATGTCAACATGCAGAAATCTGTGTAGAAACCCTTGTTGATCCTAATGAGTTGTCCCACATCGGAGGGATTTGAGGTCCATTTATCAGATCTCCTATTGTAAGAGTTCTGCTTTATCCTAGCTGTTATGCCCTTTGCACTTTTTTTTATCAAGTATAGAACAAGAGTTCGAATTGGTATGAATCCATACATCATATTTCATTGTATAGCTTGCAGTTCTTGTAAACATTTCTCCTTTTTATTTTGTCGCTGTTTCATGAAACAAAAAGGTTATTAGGTGGCGGTATATTGTTCCAATTTAAGATAGAAGGATATAGATAAAATTTGTTGTCTTGAACAACATTTCAAAAGGCATGTTTTCCTCTAGGCAGAGTGGGCACAAGATGATTGAGGCTTTTGCAGCTAGCCTCTGCCAAGGGCTATCATTTAGGTTTTGGGGCACCTTTGCCATTTCATTTAGGGAACCTTGATAGAGGAAAAAGAGGAAAAGCGATAATCATTGAATTATTAGTGCTAAGTTCTGAAATAAGAGCTGTTTTTTTGTTTTTCCTTGCATCTTTTTTGTTGGTTAATTCCACCTTGTGGTGATTGAGGTTCGGATTTGATACCTTTCCTCATATCCTATGTTAGAATTGAACAAACTTAATTCTTTACTATTAGGAAATGCACAAAACGAAGCGGAGTCTTGGCGTAACTGGTAAAATTGATGTCATGTGACCAGGAGTTTGCGAGTTTGAGCCGTGGAAAAAGCCTCTTGCAGAAATGTAGGGTAAGGCTGCGTACAATAGACCTTTGTGGTCCACCGTGAGATGACCCCTGATGTGTCGTGATAAGGCTGTTGAGGTGTGGTATTCCTCTCTCTCCTCTAGGTTATGGTTGTATTTTGATAAGGACGCGGCAAGTCCATTAGCTTCTTTAAATAGTGAAAATGAAATTTCCTGAAAACTGGGCAGCAAGTTCTTTATGTGCATTATGCTCTTTTCACATTTCGTGGAGCTTTGTTTGGTTCGTTTATCAATTGGATGAATATTTTAAAGTCTGATTCCACCATTTTCCTGTCAAATCCATTTCTATACATCCCATGTTGCATTGCAAAAGCTTCAGCAAAATTATTGTTGTGTTGCCAAGATCATGACAGAGAGTGAGACTATTATATTAGAGGGAGTCCAGCAGAGAAATAGGCTTGGACAGGATCCTTGTTTGAAAGGTTCTATCAATATAAATTAGATAATCAATAATAAAGTCATATTTATTATTGTGAACAAGCAGATCAGTTTTCTAGTTATTTATACTTCTTTCTGAATAGACCTGCAATGCCTGCAAATATTTGTAGTTCAATTTTCCTCAAAATATTAGTCAGTAAATACATATTGAATATTAGTATGGCTTGAAAGTATATCGGGGTTATGTTTAAGTATCCACAACTTAGAGCTTGAGAGGTATAGAACATTCATACATGGCGTGAATCTGTTGGTGTAGGTGGTTACTACTGAAATCATATTTGAAATTGATATGCTAAATGGTTGGAAGAGATATTTGTCTATTGGAGGAAATATATCATTGTTGAAGTCTACCTCTTTTATATATACATACATATGCACACACACATATACATATATATAGGATTAGGTGGTGAAGTGCGAGTCATGCTTGCACACACCTTGACTATTTCGCGGTACCTGCTACCTCTTGCTAACACAAGCACCGGTTACGAGAAGAAATTGGCTAGTTTTTTTTCCTCTATTAAGACTTGAATCCTGATCTCCATGGTTTTCGTCAACACTCATTAAATTTCCTAACTCTTTTGTTTGCTTATTGGTGAGCAGTGTTTTACATTGTTGGCAATGATATAGGATGTGGTGTGATGGGTCTATCTTGAAGGATGCATTCTCATTTCTCACAAGCGTGTGGCTTGGTAACGCTATACCTTTGGTGTAAAAAGAGAATCCAGAGCCTTTGACAGATTCTTGGAAGGAACCAAAGTTGGAAACAGCCAAAAAATCTGATGTTGAATTAGATCAAGAAGAAGGAACTAAATCTAGAACATCTTTTTTGAATTGTTCGTCCTGGTCTTGCTTTTTTGAAGCTCAGAAATTTTACGATATTTCCTTACTTGCAAATGGAATTTTGATTTTAGTATCATAGTTCAACTAGAATTACCTACTGTGTTTAATATACATTTTTGTTTAGCCTCCCTTTGCCCGCGTCGCCCTTTCTCCATTCACTGTATGAGTGTTCGAACTCCTAAAGTTATGTCATTTAAATTGGTATCTTAAGCCTATGTTTCAACTATATTGTACTTTGTTTTGTGATGTTTGAATATTTCTTCTCTTAGATTTCTTTTTGTGGTTGCTAAGTGTGACATTTTGGTTAAAAGAAACACTATAGTGAGATGACATGCATTTTTGTTACGAGCAAGGGTACAAGCAGAGACGAAGTCAAGATTTAAAGTTTATGGGTTCTGAATTTATCTCGGAACCCATAGATCATCTTAGTTACTGGGTTCGCAATTAAATATTTGTATATATTTAATGAATTTCTTAATATAAATACACCGTTTAAGCAAAAGTGGCTGGGTTGGGCCGAATCTGCACCTATAAGGCTAGATTCGCCTCTCGCAGCAAGTCTTGATTTTAGGGTAGTTTATGCAGTTTGATAATGCAGTTTGATAAATAGTTTACAATGTACAAAGTTGACAACGATTGAATTAGGCTACTATTTTATATATTTAGATGTCTCTGAGTCACTGTTTAAAGATTAAAATAGTTCTTGATTCATTTTCAGGCCAACCTCCTTTGTTGCACTATAATGAGTGATTTTGTAATCCCTGTTCTTCCCCGGGAAATCATCGTCGAAATCCTCTTAAAGGTGCCCTCGAGGTTCCTGTTGAAATTCAGGTGCGTTTCAAAATCATGGCTTGAACTAATCTCTAGCCCTGAATTTGTAAATGCTCATCTGAAATTAACAGCTAATGACAAAGAATGCAGCCACCATAGAGTTATATTTCAAGACTCGGAAGGAAATTTCAAGTTACGTTCTCTCCCTTCCTTGTTTTACAAAGAACAAATCACTGAGCTATTAGACATGGCTTCTCCCATGGAAAACCCCACTATTTATACTTGGACTGTGGGTTCTGTCAGTGGACTGATTTGTCTATACAGTAAGATAGAGGAACAATTTTTATGGAACCCCACAATTAGGAAGTCCAAGAAATTGCCTGCATTTGGAGCTAATTTGAGGAAGGGTTGCTCTTACTATTGCAATTATGGTTTTGGATATGATGAGTTACACGACGATTATAAAGTGGTAGTTATTCAGTGTATTTCTGATGATGCTGGTACATATGATACTGTGGTCAACGTTTATAGTTTGAGAACGAATTCTTGGAGAACAATCGATAAGTTTCAGGGAAACTTTCTGGTAAATTCTTTTAGTAAATTTGCCAATAGGAAGCTTTATTGGGCATTATCTGCTGATGTTGATACGTTCAATATGTGCAACATTATTTTCCTTGATTTAGCTGACGAGACGTGGAGAAGGATGGATCTTCCCAATTACGAAGATAGCAGTTATCCTTTGACACTGGGAGTGGTGGGAAGTGATCTTTCTGTGCTATGTCCTTGTCGTCAAGTAACTAATTCTGATGTGTGGATTCTCAAGGATTGTGGAGTTAAAGTATCTTGGACAAAGATTTTCACTATCGAACATAATCGAGATCTTGGGTAGTTTATATTTTTTTCACCCATTTTTTCTATACCTTTTTGCCATTCAAATAAGGGTGAAAGTTTACTTTTGCTTCCCCCATTTATTATGATATATGATGGTTCAACCGGACAACTAGAGGCTGTTGAAAATAAGGAATACTTTGTTGCAGAAATCTATGTAGAAAGCCTTATTGATCCCTTATTGATAGTTGATCATATAGCTGATGACTTGTAAGAGTTCTGCTTTATTTTAGCTGCTATGCTCTTTTTGCACTTCTTTTTTTGTCAATAGAGGACAAACCGTTGAAATATGTATGAATCCATACATCATATTTGCTTGTATATCTTGAAATTTTTGTTAGTAGGGGCATTCGTCGGTCAGTACGGTACAATATTTAGTCATTTCGGTACGGTATTCGATTTTATAAAATGTTATACCAATAGTCAATGACATACCTAATTACATTCGTATGGCTCGGATTTTTTCTTTCCGGTTTCGATTTATTAGGTTCGGTAATTTCAGTTTATTCGGCTTAAATATTAACTAGTATATAGAGCAATACACTATAATATTTTTAATTAAAGTACTCAATGAAAACGCCTGAAACTCATCTGACTGTTGACAAAATCTGTCCAAAACCATCAAGTATCAACTAAGAGAAAAAAGGTACATAAAAGAATATATATTTAATTATTGAAAATATCATGTTACTTGCTTAGAGTTAATTGTTGAAATTATAGAATACAACAAGGACTAATCCAACATATGCAATAACAATACAGGAATAACGGAGTAAGAAACACCCCAAAACCGTTGAAATATTACGTTAAACTGCTTGGCAACCTAGAGAGTAAGAATTAGAATCTGTAGCCTACCTTATTCCTCCATTTTCCTAAAGAAGTACATGGGCTTTACTGCCAACCTCAACATGAACAAATAAAATTATTGTGTAACTTAGTATGTTAATCAATAATATCTGTAATGTGTAATTTAGTATATATTTAGGTACAATATCAGTATTTCAGTATTATTTCTTTTAAAATACCAAATAACATACCTAATACAAAATTATTTTAAAAACTAATCAAATACCATACCAAATACCAAAATACAGAATATCATATACCAAAATTCTCGATTTGGGTACGATAATCCGGTATTTACCATATTATGTACAACCCTACTTGTAAGCATTTTGCTTGTTTATTCTCTTACTAATTCATGAAAAGTGTTGAGTGTCAAATTGTCAAATTTTTCAAATGGTGTCTTGCCATCAATAGCAGCAGATGGTAGACGATTAATGAGGTGGCATGCATATAGTCTTGCCATCTTACAACAATTGATGGCTCTGTTGTAACTAATGAGAAGTCTGAATCATCACAATCAGCTACATTTGAATCCATAACGGTCTTTCCATTGTTATGTTTGGCCTTATTCTTCAACTTCGAACATTCTTTCTTCCAGTGCCCCTTTTCTCGCCAAATGGCACATTCATCTTTGCTGGGTTTAGATCTTGACTTAGATCTTCCTTTCTTTGTCCTCGTTTGATTTTGAGGACGACCCCTCACAAATAGTGCTTCTCCTTCTCCGCCCTTCTGTTTTTCTCGCTTTCTTTGTTCATAGTTGTACAAAGCCGAACAAACTTCCCTGAGAGAAACTTTGTCATTTCCATGGAGTAGAGTAGTTTCAAGGTGCTCGTACTCATCAGGAAGTGACGCCAACAACATCAAGGCCAAGTCACTATTGTCACACCTCCTTTTTTATACACCTACCCCGAAGAATAAATGTATAAGGGAGTTTTTCCATTTAAAGTGACATTATTCGAGATGAGATTATTTATTTATTTTTAGAGTCGCCACTTGGGATAGGATTGGTTTATGGTGTCCCAAGTCACCGGTTTAATTTAATCCCAAATCGAGAAAAATTGTCGACTTCCCAATTGGAGTCTGCGAACCAGAAATTCTGTGTAAGGAATTCTGTTGACCCGAGGGAAGGTGTTAGGCACCCCCGGATCCCGTGGTTCTAGCACGGTCGCTTAAATTATTATAAATGTCTAAAATTTGATTTTTTATACATGCTCCAACCTATAGTGAAATTTTAAGATTATTTACCGCTTTTAGTTTAAAGAATTTTAAGAAAGTGAACATCGTTTGAAAACGTATTTTCGGATCACGTCACATGAAATGCACCCGGATCCTCGACACATTCTTATTCAACGTTTTTGGATTTAGATTTGGGTTGCATGAAATGCACACCTGTATTTAGGAAGGTAAGATTATTAAAACCACGCCTAAAGTGACTAACGTCTTTAAAACTTTGTGGGAGGCCGTGAAATTCGCTAAACAGCACGCCCCAAGTTCTAAGTGTTTTTTTAATTAAGTAATTAATGAGGGCCCCGCAATTTAAATTTAGTTTGGCTAGGCTCGTCTCATTTTATTATTAAAAGGCCAATCCTAAAGCAAACTAAAATTTTCTATTTTTTATTTATCTCTAAAGGCCAATTAATTCACAAATATAAATTCAAGCCTCGAATTCAAGCCCTAACTCAAACAAAAGGGAAAACCCTTTTAGTTTGAACCCGCTACTTAATTCGAAACTCAATTTTATACTTGCGAATTAATCCCCTATCCCTAGTGTAATTTTTTTTGAAAAGCGTTTTGTGACTTCCAGCAATTTTGGGCCTACGAATTGGCCTGAACAAAAGGATAGTCCAGTCAAATGGGCTATGCAATCCGTATCCATGGACAAATAAGCTTTGGGCTCAAAGTGAGCCCAAATTCTAAACTGAAACAGAAGCAGGCCAACAACCTTCAGGGTTGTTAATTGGCCCACGTCGGGCCTGTCAACGAGCCCAAAAATACGATGGCCCAGGCGTTATTTCAAAATAAAAGGCCAACTGATTCGAGACCATGATAAGCTCAGGAAGAACGTGGCATGACAGACTCGATACAAGGTCCGTTCTGAACGTTTGAACCGCTTAAAGGCGCACAGGCAAATGCAACAAACTAACCTCAGTGCTTTTGAATTCAAAATTGAATAAACTACCTTAAACTAGACTTATGCCAAATATATATGACTAATCTTCAGATGCCTAAGTTAACAATTGGATTGCCTATTTTTTAAAAAAAAACCTTCACATCAATTCGAACAATTCCACTATTGATTGAGTACGGAACTGATTACTAGAAGTTCATTTCACTACTGACTAGGGTCCCTATATAACTCAAATGAAATTAACAAGCCTATATCCATTCATACACTAATAAACTAGAATACTAATATCCAATACAAAAGTCCTATTACAATTCAATTATAACAAATTATACAAGTGTTTCAATCATTCAATCCCTTACTACTACTACTG
Organism: Nicotiana glauca; assembly: GCA_026770625.1. Lineage (NCBI taxonomy): Eukaryota > Viridiplantae > Streptophyta > Magnoliopsida > Solanales > Solanaceae > Nicotiana > Nicotiana glauca. The sequence goes on from MU690822.1 coordinate 24,405, forward strand.
TGCAGCTACAATTCAAATTAACACACTGTCGCACAAATTGATACCAAGTTAACATGATCTAGATTTTTTTTCTTCAACTTGATCAATACACATAGATTCAGCCCTGCAACATCAAATGAAACTGAAAAGTACCTGGAAGTGAGATACAGAATAGAAGAAGAAGAGGTCAGCTACAGCCAAGGCAGTATCAACCACAGGTCATGGCAGCAGTAATTTGACAATCGAAAACATCTCGTATAACAGAATGAATAGCACAGAATAATTTCAGAGAAGAAACAACATCAATAGCAGACAAAATTCACTTGTGGAGACCCAAAGAGATTCAAAACTCCCAGGCAACACCAGAATGCATCAATTAAACCCAAAATCGAACCCAAGCCATATCAAACCAGTGCAAAACTAAACTAACAGATCTCAGAAACTTTCCAGCGATTTAATTCATAAGCTAAGATGAGCAAGCTAGCCACTACACTCGAAATTAAACTACAAATATCAATGAAATAGTGGATTGTCTTTGGTTTTGATTTTTTAGAGTTTTGTTGTTGTTTTTGGTTTTTTTTGGTATAGAGAAAGCTTAAAAATTCTAGAGGAAATTTCAAATTCCAGATCTTCTTTTGAATCTGCAACTAGAAGGCATTTTGGGGGAATTTTGGTAGCTGAAACTTTGGGAATTTTCAGGGGTCAAAACTTTTTTTGGAATTTTCAGAGATCAAAAAGCTTCTTAAACAAGGCATGTTGATGCCTTTTTATAGGCAAAATTAGGGTGCAACTTCAGATTTTTATTTTTCTCTTTTAGTCCTTCATTATTTCCAGTTTAGTCCCTTTATTTTTAACTTGTTATCCAAGTAATGTCTTAAACTTCCTGAAATGTACACTTAAGTCCTATTTTGGAATGTCCTAGAAGGTTCCATCATGTTCCTATTCCCTTTAAATCCCTAAACTACCCTTGCCTGATTTATAAAATTACCAAATCTAATAAAACTACCCTTTTCCCATGCCTAAACTACCCTTAAAACCCTCTGAAATTACTACCCAAACCCAAACAAAATCCCTGAACTTATTTTGCAATTATTAACCCTTGATCTTGGTCTCAATTTACCAAATTACCATTATCATCTATAACCCAATCGATTAAGCTAATCAATGCTAACTAATTAAGATAATCTTACTAATGAATTGAAAACTAAACTTAAAGAATTATTGATACAATTACTGAATTAAACAAACTATCAGATTTCAGCTATAACCAATTCATCTAACCAAGATTAAATTCAGAATTCCCACTCAAACAGTCCCTCAAATTCAAAACATCATGAAATTAAAACTATCAACTAAATCGAATTGCAGAGTTAACACATGCTCAAATTCATCAAAACCTAAAACTATTATCAATTAAACTAATGAATCAAAATACATTTAATCGTGCTTTTACCCTAACTGTATTATCAAAGAAACAACTATAATTACTAATTAATAGAAAAAAAATTTACTTAACAGTAGACCTATTAATTCAAAACAGGCATGCAGATAAACAGAAATAAGGAAAATAAAAATGAAATAAAAACAAAAATCAAGAAACTTACTTATGAATAGAAAACTCCGGCCAACCATTAATGTCCAAATCTTCCCAAAATTCCTGACACGCAACATCCCTAATCATGTGTTTTCATAAGAAAACACATGGTTAGGGATATTACGGTCCGAAATCACAAAGATTTTGAATTAAGGTTTTTGGCCGGAAAAATTTAAATGAAGATTCGAGCAAACCCAGGCAGATTCGAGACAAACGGTATGAGGATTAAGTAGAGGAGGCTCAGGCGGTCACAGGGTGTTAATTTGGGACTGTTTAGCATACTTTGTGTTTTGGCCGGAAATATTCAATCGATTATTCGACGAGATGGGGGGAAGATTCGAGGGAAATGACCATGGGGGTTGGAAAGAGGAGAAGAAGGAGCATCTATGGTGTTTTTCTGGTGGCCATTGGAATGACCGGCGTTCGCCGGCGGCGGCTAGGGTTTTGCAGATTTGGAGCGTTTGGTTGGGATTTGGAAGAAAACAATGGTGGACTCGGAGTGGGGAGGCGGAGACGAGGCTATGGTGAAAATTTGGGGTTGATTGGAAGTTAGTCACCGGCGGCGGCGATTTTCGGCCGGCGGCGATGGGGCGGAGGGCGGTGGTGACATGGTGGTTGCCGGCGTTACAGGGGAAAGGGGTGGGAGTACGAGGATGACCATTTTTGTCTCTAGGGTTATACAAATATTCAGACAATTATATCAAAATACCAAAAGCCATTTGTGGCCGTTGGATCCGAAAAATCAATGGCTACGATTAATCCTTGCCAAAACGACGTCGTTTTGTCTATTTGGGGATCAGTAGGGGCCGTTGGATGATGGTGAATGGATGGCCAAGATCAATCGACGTCAAAACGACGTCGTTTTGTATATAGGAAAATTGGACCGAGTGAGAATTGAATTGGACTGGATGGGTATAAGCGAATTGGGCCAATGAAATTCGAATAATATTGGCCCAAATTGGTCTTTTGTAAGACCAACTCTTTTAATTAAAAGCTTTTCTTTTTATTTTTTTATTTTTTTTTATATTTCCTTATTTTTTGTTTGTTTTTTCCATTTTGTATTTTTTGTATTATTTTTCTGATGTAAAGAACTAATATAATTCAAAGTTAAACTATTTAACTCCTAAAATTATTTAAAAATTCTATTTAAAGATAAATGCAACAATTAACAATTAAAAGTGCAAAGAAACTATTTTTGTTATTTTCTCTTATTTTGATATAAAATCGAATTCTAAATACAAACATACTATTTTTTGTATTTTTTATGAATTATAGCAACTAAAAATGCACACAAAAATGCAAACAAATCATGCAATTAATTCATAAAAATTCAAATAATAAAATAAAAAATTCTAATTCTAGTGAATTTATAGGAGTAAATTAAGTGTGGCAAAAATCACGTGCTCACAGCTGCCCCTCTTTGCTCGAAGACACGAAGGGTTTTCAGGCAAAGATAAATGAGCACCGTGAAGGATTTTTGTCTACTTAGCACTCTATGAGAAGCATTTGGAAAACCGCCTGACCGAACCATGCTTCAAAGGTTGCCTACATATCTTTGGCTATAAAGGAATCAGGTCAGTGTAGTTCTGAAAAGTTTGGTAGTTGGGACTACCAGGAGCTGTGATTTTCACTGCTGTTGCTGCTGCTACTGCTTGCTGACCTCCTTATTATACCAAAAAGGAAAATCAAAATTAAGCTAGCTATGCCTATCAACTATGAGTTACAAGATTCCTATCTATGATTCTCTTGAAACTTGTCTTGAGTCTTAGCTGATTTTGCTGTGGGCTCTGATTTGAATCTTGATGCTCGTAAGTTGTAAGTGTTTACTTCTTCATGCAGCATTGGGTCAAGATAGGATCAGCGGAGCTTATGACTTCAATCAGGTTTTGAGCAATCCGCACCCTTACTTGCTTCACGTTTGAATTCATTTTTTTTGTTCTTTTTCTTCTTTTCTTGATTCTGAATTTGAGATTTATTCCATTGGTCGTCTCACACCTTGTGTCTTGATATCAACCTGCTTAAGATACCAAAACAAACAAACAAACAAAATTTTCTGCCCCAGTTTTCACTAGGAAAATTTCGTGAGTTAGTTGTGACACATATCTAAACAAATAAATCAGGATTGTGTATCTTTGTGAATGGATCCAGGTTATGCTGGGAAATGGCCGGGTTATGCCGGAAAAGAGAGAGGGGTCCTCGGATTATGCCGTGGAGGTCATCGGGTTATGCCGGAAAAGTCCACAGGTTATGCCGGAAAAGGTCCACGGGTTATGCCGGGAAAAGTCATCGGGTTATGCCGGAAAAGGTCCACGGGTTATACTAGGAAAAAGTCATTGGGTTATGCCGGAAAAGGTCCACGGGTTATGCCGGGAAAATCATCAGGTTATGCCAGAAAAGGTTCACGGGTTATGCCGGAAAAGTCATCGGGTTATGGCGGAAAAGGTCTATGGGTTATGCCGGGAAAAGTCATCCGGTTATGCCGGAAAAGGTCCACGGGTTATGCCGGGAAAAGTCATCGGGTTATGCCGGAAAAGGTCCACGGGTTAT
>MDKF010375859.1:0-37249 GCA_026770625.1 Nicotiana glauca
TATGATGAGCAAAGTGAAGATTGTCAATATGTTAATAACTACCAAGGAAATAGAGGAAACTAGGGAAATCAACAACGGCGACCCCAAGGAAATTGGGGCAATTAACAAGGAGACAAAAATTGGAATAACAATAATCAACAACATAGTGGTGGAAATTGGAACGGGAATAACCAAAACAACAATTGGGGGAATCAAGGTAACAATGGTGGAAATTGGAACCGAAACAACAACAACAATTGGAACAACAACAATGGTCAAGGTGGGTGGAACAACAATGGTGGTCAAGGTAAACAGTGGCAAGGCTTTTCAAAGGCCTCCGATGTTTCAACAACCGAACAACCCGCCACCGTTTCAATCTCAATGGTCTAGTTCTACGTGAAATGATTTTGGGAGAATCGAGGTTATGTTTGAGCAAATGATAAAGAAGAACCAAGACTCCGATGCTCAATTGTCTTCCCACAACACTTCCATCCGTAACTTGGAGGTGCAACTTGGTCTAATTTCTCAATCTTTAAATACTCTCCTAAAGAGTGCCCTACCAAGTGACACGGTAGTAAACCCTAAGGGTGGGCACAACAATCATGTGATGGTGGTGACCACGCGAAGTGGAAGAGGCGGTGATGTGCATGCCTCAAGAGAAAATCACGTTATGTTTGATGAAGATGAGTTGCGTGATGATGATATGCCTTTGGTGGTTGAAGATGTAGCGGAACCCAATGTGAACAACGATGTGAGGATTGATATTAACGATTTTAAGGAGGAGACACAAGAGGCCGTGAACCCGTCTTGGGAACACGTAATTGATATGCCCGAGCTGGGTGGTGCCAAAAGCAAAGGCACCCCTTGCCTAGGCCTCCTCCACCTTACCCTCAAAGACTAGCAAAGCAAAAAAGAGACAACCAATTTAAGAAGTTAATTGAAATTATGAGAAGTCTTACCATAAATGTGTCATTGGTGGAAGCCCTTGAACAAATACCGGGGTACGCAAAATTTATGAAGGATTTGGTTACCAAGAAGAGGTCAATGAAGTGTGAAACAATCAAGATAATGCATCAAGTGAGTTCTATTGTTCATTATATGGCCCTAAAACTCGAGGATCCCGAAGCTTTCACTATCCCTTGCACTATTGGTAGTGCAGAGTTTGCTAAAGCTTCGTGTGACTTGGGGCTAGTATTAACTTGATGCCCTATTCAGTTTTTAAGACCCTAGGGATTGGTCAACCTAGACCAACTTTCGTGTGACTTCAAATGGCGGACCGATCAATGTAGTGTCCCTTGGGCATAATTGATGATGTCCTTGTTCGTGTTGATAAGCTCATATCACCGACGAATTTTGTGATATTGGACTACGAGGTGGATTTTGAGGTGCCAATCATTCTTGGAAGACCTTTCCTAGCTACAGGGAAGGCATTGGTAGATGTTGAAGTTGGGGAGTTGACATTCCGTGTGGGTGATGAGAAAGTGGTATTTCATGTATGCAAATCAATGAGGCAACCCAATAGCACGGAGGTATGTTCATTTGTGGACATTGTCACAGCCGTGATAGTGGATGGCACAAGTGCATTGATGAATGTCGAAGATCCTCTTGAGGCCGTGCTTCTTAACATGGATGTCAATGATGATGCCGGAAGAGTGGAGTGCGTGAATGCATTGCATGGCATGGGTTCATATTCGTATGAGCCTAGGAAGCTATCTTTGGATCTAGAGAATCAGAAAACTCCCCCAACCAAGCCATCTATTGAGGAACCACCGGTGTTGGAGTTGAAGCCACTTCCTCCACACCTCAGGTATGAGTTTTTAGGTTCAAATTCTACTTTACCTATTATTCTTTCCTCGTGCCTAACTAACATGCAGGTTGACACCACTTTGGCGGTTCTTCAAAATCACAAAAAGGTGATTGGATGGACATTGGCGGATAAGCCCCGCATTTTGCATGCACAAGATCATTTTGGAGGAGGATGCAAGGCCGTCTCATGAACATCAAAGAAGATTAAATGAGGATATGCAAGAGGTGGTAAAGAAAGAGGTTATCAAGTGTTTGGACGCCGGTGTGGTTTACCCAATCTCAGATAGTTCATGGACCTCTCCGATCCAATGTGTGCCAAAGAAGGGTGGAATGACGGTCGTCACTAATGACAACAATGAGTTGATTCCTACTCGGACGGTTACGGGTTGGAGAGTGTGTATGGACTATAGAAAGCTTAACAAGGTAACAAGAAAAGATCATTTCCCACTACCATTCTTGGACCAAATGCTCGATCGTCTTGCGAGCCGGGATTTTTATTGTTTTCTAGATGGCTACTCGGGGTACAATCAAATTCTCATTGCCCCGGAAGATCAGGAGAAGACAACCTTCACATGTCCGTATGGCACATTCGCTTTCTCGAGAATGCCATTTGGACTTTGTAATGCCCCGGCGACCTTCCAAAGGTGTATGATGGTAATTTTCACCGACATGGTGAAGGATATCTTGGAGGTCTTCATGGACGATTTCAGCGTGGTGGGGGATTCGTTTCAGGAATGTCTAATGAACTTGGATAGGGTGTTGGAAAGATGTGAAGAAACCAATCTTGTACTCAACTGGGAGAAATGTCACTTTATGGTGCAAGAGGGTATTGTATTGGGTCACAAAATCTCAAAACATGGAATTGAAGTTGATAAGGCAAAAATTGAGGTTATCTCAAGGCTCCCTCCCCCTACTTCTGTCAAAGGGGTGAGGAGTTTTCTTGGTCATGCCGGGTTCTACCCGCGATTCATTAAAGACTTCTCAAAAATTGTGAACCCGCTTTGCAAATTGTTGGAAAAGGATGTCAATTTTGTCTTTGATGAGAAGTGAATGGAGTCTTTTGAGCTATTGAAACACAAGTTGACCACAACTCCTATCATCACCGCACCTAATTGGGAATTACCCTTTGAACTTATGTACAATGCGAGTGATATGGCGGTAGGTGCGGTGCTAGGCCAAAGAATCAACAAAATGTTCCATCCTATGCATTATGCTAGCAAAATGATAAATGAGGCCCAAAGAAACTACACGATGACAGAAAAAGAGCTATTGGCTATTGTGTTTGCGATGGAGAAATTTTGACCTTATCTTATGGGGGCGAAGGTGATCATACACACGGACCATACAGCCCTCTGGTATTTGATGACAAAGAAGGATTCGAAAGCAAGATTGATGAGATGGGTCAGGAATTTGATCTAGAGATTGTGGATAGGAAGGGAAGCGAGAATCAAGTTGCGGACCATTTGTCCCGGCTAGAGGAAGAGGGGAGACCATGCAATGGCATTGAGATAAATGATACTTTCCCCGTCGAGCAGCTTCTTTCCATTTCTATGTGTGGCATACCTTGGTTTGCAGACATCGCCAACTTCATTGTGACCGGTAATGTCCCGTGTGAGCTCTCTTCCAACCAAATGAAGAAACTCAAACGGGATAGCTTGGATTTTTATTTGGACGATTCGTATTTGTTTAAAATTTGTAACGACGGGGTGATAAGAAGATGTGTACCGGAAAGTGAACAAATGAACATATTGGAGGCTTATCATTCTTCTCCCTATGGTGGCCATCATGGGGGGTGAGGATGGCGTCAAAGGTTTTGAGTTGCGGCTTCTATTGGCCGACATTGTTTAAAGATGCTAGAGACTTGGTGAAGAGATGTGATGCATGCCAAAAAGCCGGCGGGATTTCAAAGAGGGATGAAATTTCTCTCAATACAATTCTCGAGGTGGATATTTTTTATGTTTGGGGCATTGATTTCATGGGCCCGTTCGTGAGATCTTGTGGGAACACGTATATTTTTGTGGCGGTGGACTATGTTTCAAAGTGGGTTGAAGCCGTGGCTCTACCCAACAATGAAGCCCAAAGTGTCGTGGAATTCTTGAAAAAGAGTATCTTCACTAGGTTTGGCACCCCTCGTGCTATCATTAGTGATAGGGGGTCCCATTTTTGCAACAAGGCTTTCGACTCGTTGCTTGCTAAGTATGGAGTTAACCACAAAGTGATCATCCACAAGCTAGCGGTCAAATGGAAGTCTCAAATAGGGAAATAATGAGTATTTTTCCCAAAATGGTAAATTTTAATAGGACCGATTGGTCGAAGAAATTGGATGATGCACATTGGGCTTATCGGACGGCTTACAAGACTCCAATTGGTATGTCTCCATATCGGTTGGTGTTTGGTAAGGCTTGTCATCTTACGGTGGAATTAGAACACAAGGCTATGTGGGCGTTGAGGAAGTTGAACTTGGAATGGGATGTTGCAGCCAATCTCCGAGTGGAGCAATTGAATGAAGTTGATGAGTTTAGATTTCATGCCTACTCCAGCTCGTCCTTGTATAAGGACAAGATGAAGTACTTTCACGACAAATATTCTCAGGGTAAAGAATTCAAGGTGGGCGACATGGTTCTTCTTTTCAATTCCCGGTTAGGGTTATTTTCCGAGGAAGCTCAAATCTAAATGGAGTGGTCCTTTTGAAGTGGTATTTGTGACTCCTTTTGGTGCTCTTGATCTCAAAAACAAAAATGGTGAAGTATTCCGGGTCAATGGGCATCATGTCAAGCATTATTTGGGAAAGTTTGATGACAGCCACGTGGTGGCACTCATTCATTTGAAGTGATACGATGGCAACATGCGTTGTGCCGCGATGTTAAATCAGGCGCTTCTTGGGAGGCAACCCATGCCTTTTTCTATTTCTTTGATTTTTCTTTGTAGAGTAGGATTTTTGAGCTAATGGTTTGCGAGATGTTGCAGGGATAATGTTGAAGCAGTGCACAACAAAAGCACAGAATGTCAAGTCTCTAAAGTTTGCCAGCGCGGCCGCAACTACATAACAGTGCGGTCCGTGTTAGCTTGTGCAATGGTGGTGTCCAACTCTCTGAAGTTTCCAATGTGGCTGCGTCACATTTCTGTGCGGTCCGCGCTGGGAGAACCAAATAATTCAACTCTCTGAAGTTTCCCGCGCGGCCATGGTCAATATCAGTATAGTCCGCGCGGGAAGCTCATTTCAAGGCGAAGGATTTAAATCCAGCGCGGTCCGCGGCCATTTTCGTGCGGCCACGCTGGTAGGTAAGAGGGGAGTCCCACAGTTTTTCTATAAATAAGGACCCAAGGCTTCATTTTACCCTTTTCGCAATCTGACTTCCTAAGCCTAATTTGTACTATTCATTTGAGACTTGTGCATCAACTAGTTGATTTTTCATAATTCCTGGTAACAATTCTTGCAAATTTAATTCATAGGTTTAATTTTTATTTGTTTTATGTGCTTCCCAGTAGTATAAATTTTTATTTCTTCCCATTTTTTCTTAGGTTTAATCATTAGGTTAGTTTTTTGTGTTAGTTTTGAACACGGGGCATGAATTATTGTATGGATAATTGAGTAGGGACAACTAGGACCCAAAAATTGATCAAAAAATGGACTTAAATGCAAAACCCTAACTCAGTTAAAATAATTGGCCTAGCGCAACCGCGCATCGATTCTGCGCTGTCCGCGTCACTTTTTCTGCGTAGGCTTACTTGTTACTAGCGCAGCCGCATCACATTTTTGCGCTGTCCGCGCTGGCCCAATGCAGCCGTGGTCCATATCAGTGCGGACTGCGTTGGGGAGATTCAGAGAGGTGTCTTTGAGATACTTGCTCAAGCGCGGCCACACTCCATTTTTACGCGGTCTGCGCTACCCCAGCGCGACCGTATGACTCTTTTGCGCGGTCCGCGCACCTTTTTCTGCTACACTGTTCCTGTGTCATGAAATCGACTGTGTTCCCCTCTTGTATTATTCAGCCAATTCACTACATGTGCTTAAACTAACAATGTTAGACGTGTATTTTTTTGCAGAACATGGTTAAAAAATGAGGCAGTAAACAACCACAACAACCCGGGAGAGGTGGTGCCTCCCGAGGGGGTAAGGGAAAAGGATTGTTAAACTCACTCCTCAGGCTCGGGAAAACATCAAAAAGACTCATAAGCTAAAACGGGCTGCTGATAGAGCTGCCTCTCACTCTTCGGGGAGTGAGTATGCACCATCCAGGAGCATAACCTCAGAATCTGCCCCCACTCACATCACTGACCCACTCCAATTACATGACACTCCTTCACCTTCACCTTTCTCCAAAAGACCGGTCAACATAGTCTCGGATTCGTCTGATGAGTCTGTAGTAAGAAGTAATGAACAATACTCCATTATCTGGGGAGAGTGCAGGATATGGTGAGGGGGTGAGCCTCAAGTCGGGGGAGTTGATCGAACCAGAAAACCTGAAGCCTGGGCAGACAGATTTGTTAGTGAGTTGGCGTTCCACAAATTTAGAGAGTGGTGGACCGTGAGGAAGTTGATCCCGGAGAGAACATTCATTGACAATGATCTTGTACCTCTCAACCCAAAGGTGCAAGAGCAATTCTGTACTAGAGATGGTTGGAGCTTCTTCAAGGAGAGATGTATTGATGCCAATGAGCATATGGTAAAAGAGTTCTATTGCAATGTTTCTCATGTAGTTAAGGATACCAAGGCGATGAAGGTGCGGGATAAAATGATGGTTTTTGATGGGAACTCCTTGAATGACTACTTGGGGTTCAAGGAGGAGGATGAATCATAGTATTTAGCTAAGATGGCAATGGGTGAAGAAGTACATCCTTGGTTGGCCGAGTACTTGGCAGCCCCGGGCACTATTCCAAAATGGTTGAAAGCGGGGGAGAAGATTCTGCGGAACACCTTCAATTTTGAAGCTAAAGGTTGGTTGACCTTTGTTTGTAGTAGGCTTGATCCTTCTACCCATGATCACTCTGTTCCACTTGCCCGGACTGTTCTTGTGGCATCCATCATGGCCGGGCTACCTATCAATGTGGGTAACATCATCTCGAGGGTGATTTCTGTTGTCGGACAGGAGACCAACACAAACTACCCTTTCCTTAACACCCTGTCTATGTACTTTAGGGATTTTAAGGTCAAGAGGAAACATTTTGATGTTAAGGTCAAGCCGGTGGCCCCCTACTCATGGTATAGCTAGTTGGGTTCGGACAACCCAAAGTCAAAGAAGTACCAGCCACCCACCTCTGCCCCACCTGGCCATTCTGAGGAGCCAGTTGTGGTAGAGCCTTCTACTGGTCCATCCACCATTCCTGCTCCTACTACCAGTGAGACCTTGCCCCCGGGTCCTTCTTCTGTTGCTGGCCCTTCTACTTCAGCTGACCCAGCAGTCCCTTCATCAACGACTCATCGATTCACTGCCCACCAGCTCAGTCAGTCTTTAGCCAGTCTGAACAACTGGATGTCAGCTGCGACGTCCAAGTTGTCTACCTTGGCTACTACAGTTGAGGCCCAGTCAGCACCAGCCACTGTTCAGATTCCTCCTTCTATTGAGGAGACATTAAAGAAGCTCTTGGCCAACTAGGAGAAGATTTTAGAGACTCAGGCCACCTTGACTAAGGCAGTAGATTCGTATGGTAAGGCTTTGAAGGAGCTTGCCAAGGAACATAAAAATATGAGAAAGTCAAGGGCGTCGAAGGAGTTGGTGAAGAAGCTTCGAGCTGAAGTTGACAAGCTATTGGTAGACCAGATGCCTTTAGACTTGCTATTTAGGGATTCAACCCTTGATCCAGCAGCACCGCAGCCACAACAAGAGGAGGAGCCTAGGCACCCTAGGAAGAAGAGGAAGTTTCCTAGCACGAGGGTGTAATGATTGAGGTAGCACAGATTCAGGAGGGTCCCTCCAGTGTTGCACCAGAGGTTCAGCCGGTCTATGACCCGGCCCCTATCCCAGCAGCAGAGCAGCAGCAAGCCGGGAATCAGTCTGAGGTTCCCGCCAGTACAGAGGACCAGTGGACCACGGAGTAGCCCATGCAGACGGATCAGGCTTAGGCTTCCACCCATGATCACACAGTTCCTCTTGCCTGGGCTATTCTTGTGGCATCTATCATGGCCAGGATTCCTCTCAATGTTGGTAACATCATCTTGAGGGTGATCTCTGCTGTTGGACAGGAGACCAACACAAACTACCCCTTCCCTAACACCCTGTCTATGTACTGTAGGGATTTGGAGGTAAAGAAAAAACATTTTAATGTCAAGACAAAACCGGTGGCCCCCTATTCATGGTATAGCCAGTTAGGTTCAGACAACCCAAAGTCCAAGAAGTACCAGCCATCCACCTCTACCCCACCTGGCCAGTCTGAGGAGCCAGTTGTGGTAGAGCTTTCTACTGGGCCATCCACCATTCCTGCTACTACTGCAGTGAGACCTTGCCCCCGGGTCATTCTTCTATTGTTGGCCCTTCTACTTCAGCTAACCCGGCAGTCCCTTCATCAAAGACTCATCGGTTCACTGCCCACCAGCTCAGTCAGTCTTTAGCCAGTCTGAACAACTAGATATCAGATGCGATGTCCAAGTTGTCGACCTTGGCTACTACAGTAGAGACCCAGTCAGCACCAGCCACTGTTTAGATTCCTCCTTCTATTAAGGAGACATTGAAGAAGCTACTGGCCAACCAGGAGAAGATTTTAGAGACTTAGACCACCTTGACTAAGGTGGTAGATTCGCATGGTAAGGATTTGAAGGATCTTACCAAGGAACATAAGAAGATGAGAAAGTTAAGGGCGTCGAGGGAGTCGGTGAAGAAGATTCGAGCTGACGTTGACAAGCTATTGGCAGGCCAGATGCCTTTAGACTTGCTATTTAGGGATTCAACCCTTGATCCAGCAGTATCTCAGCCACAGCCACAGCAGGAGGAGGAGCCTAGGCACCCAAGAAAGAAGAGGAAGCTTCCTAGCACTGAGGGTGTAGTGATCGAGGTAGCACAGGTTCAGTAAGGTACCTCCAGTGTTGCACCAGATATCCAGTCGGTCCATGACCCGGCCCCTATCTCAGCAGCCGGAGGCCGGGAACCAATCTAAGGTTCCTGCTAGTACAGAGGACCAGGGGACCACAGAGCAGCCCATGCAGATGGATCAGGCTTAGGGAGCCACTCTATATCCTTTATCTGTTTTATGCTTATTTTGGTAGTTGGCATTGGGGACAATGCTATCTCTTATTCGTGGGGGTGCGCCCTACTGTTTTATATTTGATACACTTGGATGATTGTATATATTTGATTTTTAGTTTATGTTATTAGATTTGATAGTTGGCCTATATATAACTTCTCATTTTGGCTACTTCTCTACTTTATGTATATATTCATCCTCGTTGTATATTCTACTCCCCATTGCACATATTCATTTGGTTTCCTATTTTTGTTAAATCTTTTTCGTTTTTAGCTTTGTAGTTAGGCTCATAGCCTTTTGTTTTGGTTTTGGCATTTTTAATAATCCCTTGGTTTTCTTAATGTCACGGTTCTTTCCAAAGGTAGAGTGTTGTGCGAACCGGGTGGCTCTTCCCAATGATAGATGGCGTGACAACCTTCTTAAGGGTTTGAGTCCGTTTTTTATTTTTCTTCTTTTGATTTTGATATTTCATAGTTAAGGGTACCTCAAGCAAGCTTCACTTGGGCCTAACACATTTGCCTTTGATCCCATGGTCAAAGACATAATGTTGTGTTTAGGATGGTGAAAGTCATGGCCTTGAGACTCTTGTATTGAACAAACAATCATCATGTGGTCGTGTTGGACCATTGTGCGTTTGAATCGTAACTAAGGTCGTTGTGGCCCCTCGACTCGATGTCTTTAGCAATCCCTGAGTGTGTGTGGTGAGAATTCGAATTGTGAGTTCAAGTCCCGAGCCGATGGGCTACAACTTGCCCCGAATGTTTCTTGAGGTGAAATCCTAGGTGAAATTTGACTTGAGAAGTGATTGTAGGTTATCCTTGATCAAAATGATAAGTTGAACAATTCCATAGCCTACCAATGAAATGATTCCCTAGCTAACCCCTTTTGAGCCTTAAACTTTTTTTCTTTCAAGAACCAAAGCTACAAGCCTATACCCGTTTTTAATGAGACCCTCTCTTGGCACCCAATCTTCCCTTGAGTATATTACAAATATATAAGTTTGGGGGGAGAGGCAAGGAAGGAAACAATGTGGTAAAATGTACAAAAGCAAAAAGAAAAGGAAGTCAATGAAAAAGAAAGGAAAGAAAAGAAAAAAAGAAAAAAAAAAGAAAGACCAATGTGAATAAGAACAAAAAGGGGCTTCAAAGAAAGCAAAAGTGAAAAAGGATGTGAAAAAAGTAGAAAAAGGAGAAATGTGTTGAATTGCATAAGAAAGAGTGACGAGGTGTCTCTCTAACCCCTTGAAAAAGAAGTGAATACTCTAATGAGTCAAGAAAGTGTGCCAAAATGAAATAAAAGAAGTTCTTAAGGGAAGATTTAACCCACTTGAACAAAAACATATCCTACCCTTACCCAAAAGCCTTTACAATGACTCCACAAAAGCCCTATGATCTTGAGTTGAAGGAAGCCTACAATAGTGGATACTTACATAAGGGGCAAGCATATGGTACCTTGAGCCGGACTTGTGACCTTCTTTGTGAGAGAAATGAGTGAAAGTCCATCAACCTCGGTTTGTGTGTCATTACTCTAAAAGGTGAGGTTTGCTTAGGGAGAGTTGAGGATGTGTGAGTTTGGGTTCCACAATGACCAAGGTATTTGAGAAAAGCTCTTTGATGAAATGAGTCAACCCTTGATGCTCTTGTGTCACACTTGATCCACAGTTTTCAAAAGCTTAAAATGTGTTAATGATGCATTCGTATTGAGGGAAATTTTTAGTCCCAATTGATGCTTGTTGAGGTTACTTTAGGATGGCTGGAAATTCTTGGATTGCCTTTTTAAGGGAGGGTCTTATTTTGTTTGCTTGAGGACAAGCAAAGGTTTAAGTTTGGGGGAGTTGATAAGTTAGGATTTTAACATGATTATACCCCTACTTGCTATTCTTTTGTTACGAATTGCCACAAAATAGTCCCAAAATGCTTACAAGTTGCACTTGATTGCAGCTTTGAGCGACAAGATGACAAATGTCAAAGATCGGCTCAAAACGGAATGAAACCTGCCAAGTGTCAAAGACCAAGTGAAGTGGGGAACAAGAAGACCTAGCGCGGACTGCACTAATTTGCAATGAGGCCGCGCTAGGAGATTCAGAGACTGGTTTACTTCAAGGGCACTCTGCGTGGCCGCGCTCCATTTCTATGCGGTCCGCGCAAGTGAAGTTCAGAGACTTATACTTGCAAGGCAAAGCCCCACGCGGCCGCGCTACAAATTAGTGCGGTCCACGTGGATGAGATTTAGAGAATTGGACTTTTGGCCAAATATGTTTGCGCGACCGCGCTCCATTGATACGCGGTCCGCGCCAGTTTCACACCACGGCCGCGCTACATTTCTGCGCAGTCCGCGGTCCCAACTTCAGAGAGCAGAGTTCAAGAGTCCAAGAGCCAACGCGGCCGCGCTACCTTTTTGCACGGTCCGCGCTGACCCCGTTGGGGTATTTTTGTCCAGTTTTTCCAGCCCGGCATGAATAGGACATTTTACCATTTTTAGGTCAAGTTTGATATTCTGAAAAAGAGCTGCGCTCGTGAGAACGTGTTTTTAGCCAATTTTGGGCATTTTAGCATTAATTCTTCCATAGATTCTTGTAGTTTAACTTTAGCAATTAATTAATATGCTTAGTTCTTCATCTATTTCTTCTATTTCTCCTTTAATTATGTCTAGCTAAACCAATTAGCTAGGGTTGTGGCTCAACCCTAGTGTGGGTAATTGATGGGTGTTGCTTCTTAATGATAGATTGACATTGAGTGTTTGTTATTTGGGTTAATTTTATGCTTTAATTAAGGATTGGTGGTTGCAGACATTGATTCTAGCTTAGTGGGTTTTGACTCTTGTTCAGAAAGAGAGTCTATGACCCCAAAATTGACCCAACAAGGAATTGGGATGGACCCATGAGAAATGGTAGTCCCAATTAATGGGTTAAATCTCGAGAGAGTAATCACCCTACTAGAACCCTAGTTGCTTGGTCTAATTGGCCTACCCAATTGTTCTCAAGAGAGTCAATTGGGCAAAATCGCTCTTTCTACCGAGAGGTGTGAGAGTGGGTACAATTGTGCAACGGTTATCACATTGATCCCAAATATGTCAATCTGTTATTAGTAGTTTCTACCCGTTAGTTAACCACCTAGGTGATGCCACGACCCTAGTGCCTTTCTCTATCTTAATTACAACTTAGAAAATATCCCTTTAGCATACTTTAGTTCTAATCCTTATTTGATAATCATAGTTGATAAAAGAAAACCCAAAAATGTTAGGAGTGCAATTAGAAGCACAAACGTATTCTTAGTCTAGATAGATACGCAACTCCACTCCAACCTCTCTGTGGAAAAATCGACCCCGATACCACTATTCAGGTAAAAGCTGTAGCACCCGCTCTTCCTACCATTGTGTAAGGTCGAGTTGGCAGCGATCAGCGGCGGTGCCTCATACCAGTCCCAAACTAACACCATACAACCACCAAGACTCCCTCTTTCCAAATCCACAATCCTTCCTTCTCAAATCACCCCACAACCTCTCGAATTTTAAATCTTAAGTTCGAGGTCCAAAAGTCAGACTTAGTCTCGAGGCTTGTTGATCATCCCAGGGTCGTTTTCATCGCTAAATGGTGTTGATCACTTGTTCTAAAAGAGAATAAGTGACTAACATCATTTGGTGATGAAATCGGAAAAAATTTGAGTGCCAAATGAACCAATAGAATTGGTAAGTTTCCAGTACTATTTCTTTTGTTTTGTTGATTATTTCACTTCTGCCTCATCTTCTTCTTTTCTTCAAGACATTTAGTTAAAGATTTGAATTAGGTTTTATCAGAAATTGTTAATTGTTCGATTGATTTTAGCTCCTGTTTATTGAATGTTGTTAGTAAGTCTTATGAATAGACTTAAAAATGCTGCTCGTTTTCTGATTTTGTTAAAAAAATACTGGACTTGTATTAGGTTAATTTTTAGAGTTTGAAAAGCCTTGGTTGAATGTCGACTGAATGACCCGAATTGGATTTGAATTAGGTTTGTTTGGACCCGTTAACTTGGGTCAATTGGACCCTCGTTCTGCCTGGGCTCAAGGGGTAATTCATAGGGCTTTAAAAGGTAGTTTGGGAGATTTGAATTTTTAGTAATTAACTTAGTGGGCTACTAACAATGAAGTGGTGCACTAACTAATTTAAATATAAGCACTAAGTTAGTGGTTAGTTAAAAAAATGAGAAGTGGACTGGTAATGGAAAGAACACTAACTAAAATGCCCACTAAAGGTGCCTGAAATTGAGGATAAAGAGAGGTCTGCAGTTTATAAAAGGACAGTTTTTGAACACACTGAAAGACAGAGAAACGGTCTATAAATTGAGGATTGATACAGTCAGATTTTGAGATAGAAATATAGAGTGACATTGAGATCTAAACAAAAATAGAGATCAAGTTTGAAATTGGGAGGGAAAGAGCCTTTGAGAGAAAGATACTGTTAGGTTAAATTCTCTTCTAAATTCCTGAAATTTTCAATCTCTGAACCAACTTGTGTTTTATTTGGAACTTTGAAGTGAATTGATATTGGTTTACCCTGGAAGTTCTTGAGTCTAGAAGTATTTGAAAACTACTGTTTCATTGGGTTTTTGAATCAATACCTTGGTTGCCTTTCACTAAAGTCTGGGGTTGTGCATTTACTATTACTGATACTTGGATGATTTGTTGTGCTGTTGTTATTGTTGAACCTCACTTCTCCTATTTGCATTTCCAGGTACTTTCCCTAGCTCGTATTTGGAGATCAATTGTGAACTAATAACAGCTTGAATGTGCTGAAATGAAGACTAAGTTATGAGTGATATTTCTATAATTTTTACTTTTGTTTGTGCTCTTTAGATTTGGAGTTATAATTATTAGAGTCATTTTATCTGAATTATGTGTAAAAGATGATTGTAGGGTATTTTATATGTATTAATGAACTAAACTTAGAGACTATGATATTATGACTTTCCTGTTTAGTTTAGCATTCGTGTTATAGGATAATTTTATAATCCTTGTTATATACATGTGAAAGTTATTAGAACGTGTGGGATTCCATTATTGTCAGTATGCATAATTAACATTCATGTAGCAAAATTGGTCAAGATTTAATAACTAAGCCATGTTGTTCACAAAGTATGAAAATCACCAGTAGTTTGATTCATCAGTGTATTGTTCTTCAAGGTTGCTTCATATTAAAATTTAGGTTTTAGGGTCTAAATGTTAGATGAGCAAGAAAGTGATAAAATGGATTTATACAAATGTTAGCCCCTGTAAAAATGAATGCTTCAGTTCAACTCGAGTCTGAAAAATCTGCGAATTTTTAAAAGTTCAGTCGTTCACGCATTTTTCTGTACTTTTGAAAACTTTCCAATTGCGATTGTTTGGACTCGATCCTCTGGCCCCTTACCCACGCGGCTTAGGGACTCTTGGGTCCAATTTGGACCTGTCTCAAGCCTAACATCAATTCCTATGGAAAGACTCTTATCTTACACCCCCCCCCCCATACTGTTTGAGCTCATTTGGCCTTATGAATTGAAGTAGTAACTGGTCCGTTAATAATTTAATACAATAGGCTTTGGACTTTTCAAAAATAGACATTAGGATTTCAATAAGATGTTTTAGATTACTGTTAGGTCGTCCACCTCTTTAACCAAGTTAAAATAAATTGAGGCTTACCATATTCAACAATAAATAGCTTATGGCCCTCGAAACTCCTAGTTCAAACTTTATTTCTTTCCTTTGAAACTGGAATCAAGGTGGGCCATGCCGAAGAAAAACGACTAACCCATGACCCTCGCTTAATTTAAATATGATTAAATCTCTAGAAATTCGGGCAAGCCATTTAGCAAATTTTCATGGCTACTCGCAAAGCTAATAATGCGTAGTTGCTTTAGGCGCGTATTTTAATAATATTACCTTCCTAACCTCGGGTGTGCATTTCATGTGACCCAAATCCAAATCCTTATAACGTTGAATAAAATGTGTTTCAGATTGCGGGTGCATTTCATGCGACGCGATCCAAATACATATTTTAAACGACGTTCAATCTTCCTTAAAATTAATTAAAAGCAGCTAATAAGTTAAAATGCACATAGGCTAAAACATGTATTAAAATCAGATAATAGGCCAATTGTAATAGTTTAAGCGATCGTGCTAGAACCATGAAATTCAGGGGTGCCTAACACCTTCCCTCGGGTTAACAGAATTCCTGATTCAGAATTTCTAGTTCGCGGACTGTTAAACAGAGTCATTATTTTTCTTGATTCGGGATTCAACCGGTGACTTGGGACACCGTAAATCTCCCAAGTGGCGAATCTGAATCTTTATAACAAATCCCATTTCGATTGTCCTTTAATTGGAAAAATTTCCTTTATTATATCCCTTCATGGGGGTGTAAGTGAGAAAAAGGTGGTGTGACACTTTTGAAATTATTTATAATGACTGGGATAAGTCATTTTCATATCTACCAAGGTACATGGACGCACTGCAACATTTTAACCCAGGGACTATTGTTGAATGGAGGCGTAAGCGGAGTGCGGGAATACCGAAATATATTTTCAACTATGTGTTCTGGTCATTTAAACTAGCAATTGATGGTTTTGTGCATTGCCGTCTGGTAATTTCCATAGACGGTACTCATGTCTATGGAAAGTATGTTATCAAGATTTTGATTGTAGTTGCAGTAGATGCCAACGGAAAAATATTTCCACTAGCTTTTGTTATTTGTGCCAATGAAACCGAGATGTAGACGTTTTTTTTAACCACTTGAAGCAGCATGTTATCAACTAGCGTTCAGGTATTTGTCTAATATCTTATCGGCATGGTGGTATTTTAAGTTTTGTACGGCATTTGCCTGAATGGAAGGAACCCTATGCATATCACCGTTACTGTGTGAGGCGCCTGAAGGCCAATTTTAAGAAAAAATATCACGACAAGGCCTTGCATGATTTAATATGGATGTCTGCAACTGAGCACCAACAGTGCAAATTCACGAAGCACATGGAAGTGATCCAGCAGTTAGATCCACGAGTACTTTGCTGATAGGACATGAGCTTCACATGTGGACATTGCAGCTGATGGTGGCAGACGATGGGGAGCCCTGACTACAAATGTGTCAGAGTTATTCAACAGCTTATTAAAGTCTGCACGTGGATTGCTTGTCACTGCTATGGTTTGGATGACATTCAAACATATTACGGAGAGGTTTGTTGAAAGACATAGAGCTGATGGACACAAGTGTTCAATTTTTGCCAATACCGATGAGAAGATCTGATAAGTATAGGAGGCGAGCACATTGGCATTCATATTTACAGTACGATCATGATCGGGGCATTTTTGAAGTTCGCATCACTATCCGCAGACACTGGGGGAATAATCTACAGACGGTGAATGAAGCCAGCAGGTTGTGTTCATGTGGGAAATGGACCATCTACCACATGTCGTACGTATATGCCATGAAATGCTTTCAACAAGTTGGTTTAGGGGCAACCAACTATGTTGATAGACAATACAAAGTTGCTGCATACGTAGACACATATAGTGGGCAGTTGCAGCCATTGGGTGCTGAGCATTATTGGCCGCCGAAACTATTTAAAATGGTGTGTGACAAGGAATATTTGCGCAAGCTGAAAGTGGAATAGAGAATGCATATACAGAACCAAATAGATGTTGGTGATACTATTTATGCCCGTAAATGTGGCATATGCTCACAAACTGGACATGATCGTCATAAATATTCTTCAGCTGGTGTGGGTGGCAGTGGTAATCCAGCACTTGGTGCAAGTTCGTTGAATGTACCCAACTATCAAGGAAACATGTAGCACGATTGTTTTCGTAACATTTTTTTTAATACGTGTCTATACTTGTGTATGTTTCAATATCTATCAAATAAAATTATGTTCCACAATCTTGTTACATCTTATTTTTTAACATGACCTTTTGAATTGGGATGATGATACGGTAGTTCTAACGTTCAACTTATTGGTATTAGTAAAGAAAATCAATGTGAAGATTGAAATTTCATAACATAATATTCGAAGATATAAAAGCACAACAACCATAACTAAAGCAACATACATGAAAATAAAAGATAATGAAGGAAAAATTAAGACATTGCTACTTTGTTTCAGAAAAATTAAATATGTATAGCGCGGTACAATACTAGGTTTTGTGTGTTGTCTTGTCATTCTGTAAAGCTGAACCGACTACGTAAAAGTTGTTTCGTTTTAGAAAAATTGAATATGTATTGCGCGGTACAATACTACGTTTTATGTGTTGTATTATCGTTCTGTAAAGCTTAACAAACTACGCAAAAACTGTTTCATTTCAGAAAAATTGAATATGTAAAGCGCGGTACACTACTACATTTTGTGTGTTGTCTTGTCGTTCTGTAAAGCTGAACCGACTGCGCAAAAGCTGTTTCATTTAAGAAAAATTGAATATGTATAGCGCGGTACAATATTACGTTTTGTGTGTTGTCTTGTCGTTCTGTAAAGCTGAACCAACTGTGAAAAAGCTATTTCGTTTAAGAAAAATTAAATATGTATAGCGCGACACAATACTACATTTTGTGTGTGGTCTTGTCATTCTGTAAAGCTAAACTGACTGCACAAAAGCTGATTCGTATCAAAAAATTGAATATGTATAGCGGTACAATACTAAGTTTTGTGTTTTGTCTGTCATTCTGTAAAGCTAACCCGACTACGCAAAAGCTGTTTCGTTTTAGAAAAATTGAATATGTATAGCGCGGTACAATACTACATTTTATGTGTTGTCTTGTTGTTCTGTAAAGCTGAATCGACTGCGCCAAAGCTGTTTCGTTTCAGAAAAATTGAATGTGTATAGCGCGGTACAATACTACGTTTTGTGTGTTGTCTTGTCGTTCTGTAAAGTTGAACCGACTATGCAAAAGCTGTTTCGTTTTAGAAAAATTGAATATGTATAGTGGTACAATACTAAGTTTTGTGTGTTGTCTTGTCGTTCTGTAAAGCTGAACCGACTGTGTAAAAGCTGTTTCATTTCAAAAAATTGAATATGTATAGCGCGGTACAATACTACATTTTGTGTGAATTCTTGCCTATAAATAACCGGTGCATTATATTTATTTTTTCTGCGCCTTAACAATAACCAATATCAAATATTTCCATAAAAGCAAAGTTTTCCTTTACGCTTTAACAAATGTCTCAACGCCTTTATGTCCCAAGGTACGAGTGCGGCAAAAAATGCATGATGCACGATTGTTGGGAAGAAGTTGGACGCCACTACTGGGCCTGTATAAACAAGTTTAATTGAGTTTCCAATGAACCTGTTTGCAATTTTGAGGTATGGATTGATGAACCCTGCCAGCAGGAACACTACAAAGACCAGTTGAATTCTCTTCATAGTTTGTGTTTGAAGCAGTGGGAAAGAGAGCGACAATCCAAACGAGAAGTTGCGGAGTTGAAGGCGAAACACAAGGAGGTGGAAGAAGAAAAAAATAAGCTAGAAGACCAACTCAAGTGGTTGGAGCAGAGAATACTAGGCAGTCGTGACTAAACAATGACATGTATGTGTTGAGCATAGTAGTGTATCTTTATGTTTCCTGTGTCATGTGTTTTCATTAGTTATACCGAATTTATGTTAGGTTAGGTTTGCTATGTTTGTGTTTGTGTTTGTGTTGTACTGTTAAAATAAAATTATTGTTCAAATTGTGTTAAAATAAAAATTTTGTTAAAATAAAATTCTTGCCATTATTTACATAAAATACAAGCAAATAAAAATCAATGAGTCCCACAGCCAGTGTGCTTCAATGTAGCCGCTGGCCTGAGGCGCATCCCCTGTCGCCCAGGTACACTATCAGGATCATCATCATCACGTCGCCTCTTTATGTGAGGATGTGCTGCAACATGATCGTCAATAGAGCTAGCAGGATTGGTAGAAGGGGTCGTCGGTCCATTAGAAACCTACAAAATAATTAGTATGCTTAGCATATGAAAATGTATATTAGTAATGTATGTGTTAAGTCAAAAAAATTCTTACCATAGTCTCATCGGGCTCTTGAATATAAGCATCCGTGGTGTCCTCATCATCGCATAAAATGGGATTCATGATGGGTTGGGATGAAGCCTTAATAAGAAAATTAAAAATTAATTTATGGAAAATCATTAAGGAAAAAAAACAAATTAAAATTTAATAGTAATACAAACATACTTGCGCCTGTGATAGATCAGCAGCAACCACTGGGGATGAATCAAATTCAACGTGCGCCCACTATCCACGTCTCGGGTCGGCCGATCCTCGGCTGTGATAGATGGGCCTGAAAAGAAGTGCTCTACATCTCCGTTAAATGTACCCGTGATCAACAAGGGATCTGACGGGGTGACCTGCGATGTTGGAAGCTCCAGCTGAAGGCTGTACGACGACATGCTGCTGGAAGGCTCATCTTGTAGAGGGATGTAACCTGGCTGATCATCTCCATGATCCTCATCAGGTGCCTCAACACGTGCCTCAATGCCCCCTTGTTGGGGACCACCTCCTCGCCATCCCCCATGACCCCGTGGGGCACCCCTGCCTCGTGGGAAAGCTCTGGCTCATGCCCGACCCCTGCCTTGTGCGACAGGCCTACCCCGACGGTAGTGCTCTGGCGCCAAATACTCAGCAGCGTGATCTAACCTCTCGTCCTCTCTGGCTCGCTGCAGTGTCCGGAGAGCCAACTCTACCACCTGCCAGCCATACTCAGTGACTGTAGATTGTCGGCATGTTGTTGCATCTGCATTCCCAACTGGTAGAATAAATGATGACCAATATCCTGCACAACATTTAAAATATTAATTACAAAATGCTATATCACAGTTATAAGTATGGGTTCCAAAGAAACATACCAGTGCCTCGTACCTCCCGGCGTAGGCTCTGTACCGACCGCCAACTTGATGAATGGGGTTCCCGATCATTAGTCGGGTGTGACGGCAGTACCAAGATATATAAATCTCAACAATCACCGTCAAGATCTGTGAAGGGGGGGGGGATCAGGTCCTCTCGTTATTCCCAAGTATGGACCTGTGCCTCTAGCCATGCTACAAATCTGTCGTCCGCCCTCTAATAATCAGCCCACTGATAATGTGTAGCCTCCCATCTAGGCTCCCTCGGTATAGTCTGCGAACGGTCAAACTGGCGAAGTACCTGCCCTATAGCATGACGCTCCACAATATCGAGGCACATCAGTAGGGCGGAAGTGCTCCAAATTCGTCAGCCAATCGAGCAATAATCGGGAAGGCCAGCTATCAAATCGTTGTTGTATGGCATCCAGATAAACTATGAAATAATAACATAAAAGTGAGTACGCGCAACACAAGTAAATTTATTACAAGTAAGTTTAGATACATATTTACTTATGCGGCCTCCAGCATATCCAACACATCCCTGACAAGGGGAAGATTATGATGAGCATCAATGGCTCGGTAGTTTCCACACCAGAGAACCCACCTCCTAGCTAGAGGGAGAAATGGAGGTGCTACTTTCGGAGGTTATAGTGGTAGAGGTGGCTGCAACGGTAGGAACCGCTCCCAGGCCCAAACCTAACATACAAAGTCAACGTGAAATTTAAGAGTCACTTTGACTATACAGAATTGGAAATAATAAATAGAGTATTCGAATATGTTGTCACCTGTAAAAGCAACAGAAAACCACATACGTCGCTCTAGTTGCCCGTGCTAGCCCGACACATACTCCGGTACAGGTAAGCGAGAACAGCAGCACCCTAGTTGTACTAGGGTAACTCATCCAGATGTTGAAGATGAGTAGAAATCGCATACTCACTAGATTTCCCGAAGTGTTCGGGAACAAGACATTCCCAAAAAGGAAGGAGCATGGCCAACCTCGTGTACCGGTGAATATGTAGAACATCTGTGTCACCGGTGATGTCGGGGTGCAATACCTCCAAATTTTGTCTAATAGTTGTCACAGAAATGCGATTGCCCCCTGAAACTACAGCCTCACCCTGTGGCCTGAAACCAATGAACTGCTGCAGCAAGTCCAAATACTGGGCACGTGTTATATATCTCATATACTAAGGCAGTGCAACGGCCAGTCAATCAGCAGGTAGCCCATATAAAACCTGAACATCCTGAAGCGTGATGGTGACCTCGCTAATGGGCAGGTGGAAAGTGTGCGTTTCTGGTCACCACCACTTTTCAAGGCCGTGATCAGATACCAGCCGAGCTGCAGCCGCCCAATCTCAAAAATCCTATGGAAGCCCGTATCACGCAGGCGCTCGACTACGTGGGGGTGGAAAGCTCTCTCCCTCATAAACTCCCACACGGCGTCCCCTCTCCTAGCATAGAGAATCTGCTCCACTATCACTCCTTTCTATACGTAGACGGACCTATGATTGCCCTGTAGGACTAATATCTGATCCGAGAAAGGTCCGGGATGCATAGGTGGAATGTCCATGTTGTCTACTGTAAATTAAACAATATTAATTGTGTGTTTGTTTTATAAATTAAATATTTTCTAATTTAATTGGATAAAGTATATATCTATGGGTTCCAGGC
Source organism: Nicotiana glauca (assembly GCA_026770625.1). NCBI lineage: Eukaryota > Viridiplantae > Streptophyta > Magnoliopsida > Solanales > Solanaceae > Nicotiana > Nicotiana glauca. The sequence continues at coordinate 21,471 of MDKF010375859.1, forward strand.
TCGATATTTGAGGGCCAGCAGCACCAAGCTATCTTGAAATCTTATGTGTGTCAATTTTAATATTTTAAAATTTTAATTCAGAAATAATAATTAATATTTAATTGCATAAAGTAAATATCTATGGGTTCCAGGCTCGATATTTGAGTCCCAGTAGCACCAAGCTATCATGAATTCTTATGTGTGTCAATTTTAATATTTTTAGAATTTTGATTCAAAAATAATAATTAATATTTAATTATTTAATTGGATAGAGTAAATATCTATGGGTTCCAGGCTCGATGATTGAGTCTCAGTAGCACCAAGTTATCCTGAATTCTTATGTGTGTCAATTTCAATATTTTTAAAATTTTGATTCAGAAATAATAATTAATATTTAATTATTTAATTGGACAGAGTAAATATCTATGGGTTCCAGGCTCAATATTTGAGTCCCAGTAGTACCAAGCTATCCTGAATTCTTATGTGTGTCAATTTTAATATTTTTAGATTTTTATTTGTGTTATAATAATTAATATTTAATTATTTAATTGCACAGAGTATATATCTATGGGTTCCACACTCGATATTTGATTTGACAACATATATTAATTTGTTAATTCTCTGTGTTTGTTTTATAAATTAAATAATTAATTTTTGTAAAGTGTAATTGACTACAGTTTGTAGTTAGTAGATACTTAAACTATAGAGATTCTACGCTAAAAGGATCTACATTTTACTACGCTAAAAGACTCTATATTTTACTACGATAAAAGGCTTTATATTTTATTACACTATAAGGCTTTATATTTTACTATGCTAAAAGGTCACTATTCTTCAAACAAATAAATAATCTAAACTAAATAAAAATAACAAACATATTTTAATAACATAATATTCATGGAATTACATATAAAACAGTAAAAGAAATTTATGAACATTTTTATTAACAAGAAAAATTATTTCTTAACTATTAACTATTTTTTAAACACCAATAATTTAATTCGGATAAAAATAACATACAAATTTAATCGCAAACAAAACACAAGACAGCGTGAAAACACATTCAAGACAACTAATATGTATTATTATACGAGTTTCGATATAAACTAAATTGGAATACCTTGATTTATGTCACGACCCGAATTTTTCACCCTCGGGAGTCGTGATGGCGCCTACTTGTGGAAGCTAGGCAAGCCAAACTTGATTACTTTTTCATTAATATACAAATCCTTTTAACGATTCTTTAACAATAATATATAAACAATGAAATTCAACAATGATAAGCGGAAGTCTTAGCATCAAATAAAACTGAATAGCAAAGCGGAAAGTTCAACAAATCCTCTACCCAAGACTGGTGTCACCGTACTCACGAACTGCTAAGACTACTAAATACAACGTCTGAAAGGAAACATAAACTGTTTTTCTCGAACATAATGAGATAACAGACTAAAAGAGAGGATAAGGGAGACGTCAGGCCTGCGGACGCCTGCAAGGCTACCTCAGGTCTCGCTGGACTGAAGGCCTAGTTGCGTACTAATGCTGCTGCTATTGCTGCTCGAAACCTGGATCTGTGCAAAATAGCACAGAGTGTAGTATCAGCACAACCGACCCCATGTACGTGTCTAGCCTAACCCCGGTGAAGTGGTGACGAGGCTGGACCAGACTACCACATAAATATGTGTTGTTTCATATATATACAGCGGAATCAAAATAAAAAATAGATAACAAATATGGGAGGGGAAGCATGCTGTGGGAAGTATAAAAATTTTCAAATAAGAGTCGTCCAGTAATAAAGAAAAACAACATAACTCAATAGTATGTAATGAAACAGAAATCAACAAGTGTACGGCATCACCCTCCGTGCTTTTACTCTCATACTCACCAAGCAATAACATGTGCACGGCATCACCCTTCATGCTTTTACTCTCATTCCTCACATATATCAATATAATTGGCACGGAATGGTACATCGTGCGGCACAGCATCACCCTTCGTGCTTTAAAACTCTTTTCGCATAATAAGTGAACATTGCACGGCATCACCCTTCGTGCTTTACACTCTTTCCTTACCATAAACAAACAATGCACGGCATCACCCTTCGTGCTTTAACACTCTTCCTCACCCAAACAACAATCACAAACAAGGGCAAGGGAATAAATAAACAATAATGGAAATCTCGGCAAGGGAGCACAAACAATCAATTAAAAAAACCCGGCAAGGGTACACCATCAATAGTCTCAACGTCCTGGCAAGGGAAAATATTCAATAATCAATAACGTCCTGGCAAGGGAACAAATCATTAAATCTTTACCTTTCGTTCACTTTCATCTCATAGTTCACATTATCACTGGAGCCAATGCTCCAAAGATTTACTTGTCTCATATACCTTCACAATTGTATTTTAACTCGAGCCAACACTCCACGAATTTCAAATGTCACAATTTCTTTCACAACATCTTTACAACACATAGAAGCCATCAATTAAGCATGGAAGATATAACAAAATCCCAACTATTCGCAATTAAGGACTCACGTTCATGCTAGACATCAATGTATAGATACTCGTCACCATGCATATACATCGTACTCGACACTTAGCAAGTAGCAAATAAGACTCAACTCCTATTCCCTCAAGCTAGGGTTAAACCAAACACTTACATCAAAGCTTTGAACTCAACTCAAGCCTCAACTATGGCTTTAACCCGTGATTCCACCTCCAATCCGCTCGAATCTAGCCACAAATTACTTAATTAATTTAATAAACACTAATGAATCAATTTGAATGCATAAAAATGAATTTCCTAAATTTTTCCCAAAAATTTCAAAATTGCCCCCGAGCCCACGTGGTCAAAACCCGAGGTTCGAACCAAAACCCGATTACCCATTCCCCCACGAACTCAAATATGTAATTTGTTTTGAAATCAAACCTCAAATTGAGGTCCAAATCCCCAATTTTTAGAAAACCTAGGTTCTACCCAAAACCCCTCAATTTCACCCATGAAAATCATTGATTTTAGGTGAAAAACATGTTAAATGATGTTAATAATTGAAATAATTGAGTAAAAATCGACTTACAAGTGATTTGGAATGAACTTGTTCTTGAAAAATCCCCAAAGGAGTTGTGTTTTGAAAATGGGGTGAAAAGTGTCTTAAAATCAACTAAGAATGAAAAAAATGCAGGTTGCAGATGTCGCAATTGCGAACACCAATTTATGGGAATTGCAAACTCTGCTTCATATTTGCGAAGCCAGGCCTTACAGGAGACATTCGCATTTGCGAACTTGGTCTCGCATTTGCGAACCTCTGACTTCGCATTTGCGATGAATAACTTCGCATTTGCGATCCTAGGCAGGCCTGGGCTGGTTTCGCATTTGCGAACCAACCTTCGCATTTGCTGTTTTGCATTTGCGATTTCGCATTTGCGAACCAGGCTTTGCAAATGCGAAGCCTGCAAGCCTGTTCACACCAGATTTTTTAGAGAATAAAAATGCACTCCGACTCCTCTCCAAAACTCACCCGAGCCCTCGAGGCTCCAAACCAAATATGCACACAACCTCAAAACATCATACGGACTTACCCGTGTGATCAAATCACCAAAATAACATCATATACATCGAATTAAACCTCAAAATTCATAATTTCTTCCAAGTTTTCATAAAACATCAAATTTCCATTTTAAGTCCGAAACACATCAAACGACGTCCGTTTTTAACAAAATTTTACAGAAAGCGCTTAAACCATATATAAGACTTGTACCGGGCGCCGGAACCAAAATACGGGTCCGATACCACAGTATATTAATCAAATTTCATTTTCAATTTCCTTAATAATTTTAGAAAAATAATTTTACTCAAAAATTCATTTCACGGGATTGGAACCTCGGAATTCGACTCCGGGCATACGCCCGAGTCCCATATTTTTTACGGACCCTTCGGGATCGTCAAATCACGGCTTCGGGTCCGTTTACCCAAAATGTTGACCAAAGTCAAACGTATTCATTTTAATACCAAATTTTAGCATTTTTTACAGAATTTCACATTTAGGCTTTTCGGCTATGCGTCCGGACTGCACGCAATTCGAGAAGACAAAAAATATGGTTTTCAAGGCCTCGAAAGCACAGAGTGAATAAGAAAAATAGGTGATGACCCTTTAGGTTGCACATTCTCCACCTCTAAAACAACTGTTCATCCTCGAACGGACAAAAGAAAGAAGTACCTGAGTTGGGGAAAAGATGAGGATAACGACTCCGCATATCAGACTCAGACTCCCAGGTCGATGCCTCAGGAGGATGACCTCTCCACTAAACACAAACAGAAGGAAAACTCTTGGATCTCAACTAACGAACCTGGCGGTCTAGAATAACTATCGGCTCCTCCTCATAAGACAAGTCCTTGTCCAACTGGACAGTGCTGAAACCTAACACGTGGGCTGGATCACCGTGATACCTCTGAAGCATGGATACATGGAAAACTGGATGCATGGCTGATAAGCTAGGCGGCAATGCAAGTCAATAAGCCAACTCTCCCACTCGATCGAGAATCTCAAACGGACCAATGAACCTAGGGCTAAGCTTGCCCTTCTTCCCAAACCTCATCACGCCCTTCATAGGCGACACTTGGAGAAATACCCGCTCACCAACCATGAAAGTTACATCTCGAACCTTACGATCTACAAAGCTTTTTTGCCTGGACTGAGCTGAACGAAGCCTATCCTAAATGATCTTGACCTTGTCCAAGGCCTCCTGAACCAAATCCGTACCTATCAACCGAGCCTCTCCCGGCTCAAACCATCCATTCGGAGACCGACACTGCCAACCATATAAAGCCTCGTAAGGAGCCAACTGGATGCTCGACTGGTAGCTGTTGTTGTAGGCAAACTCCGCTAAAGGCAAGAACTGATCCCACAAACCTCCAAAGTCAATAACACAAGCTCGAAGCATATTCTCCAAAATCTGAATAGTCTACTCGGACTGATCGTCCGTCTAGGGATGAAATGATGTGATCAGCTCAACCCGTGTGCCCAACTCTCGCTGAACTGCTCCCCATAAGTGCGAGGTAAATTGCGTACCCTGGTCTGAAATGATAGATGTCGGCACACCATGAAGGCGAACAATCTCCCGGATATAAATCTCAGTTAATCTCTCGGATGAATGGGAGATTGCCACAGGAATAAAATGTGCTGACTTGATCAGCCTATCAACAATGACCCAAACTGCATTGAACTTATTCCGAGTCAACAGAAGTCCAATAACGAAGTCCATAGTGATTCGCTCCCACTTCCACTCGGGAAGCTCAATCCTCTGAAACAAACCACCAGGCCTCTAATGCTCATACTTAACCTGCTAACAATTCAAACACCGAGCCACATATGCAAAAATATCCCTCTTCATTCTACGCCACCAATAATGATGCCGCAAATCCTGATGCATCTTTGCGGTGCCCGGGTGAATAGAGTACCGGGAACGATGAGCCTCCTCCAATATCAACTCTCAAAATCCATCCACATTAGGTACACATAATCGGCCCTGCAATCTCAAAACTCCATCATCACCTAAGGTAACTAGCTGGACACCTCCACGCTGCACCGTGTCTCTAAGGACACACAAATGGGGATCATCAAACTGCCGATCCCGGATACGCTCCAATAATGAAGAACGAGCGAACGTGCAAGCCAACACACGTTTGGGCTCAGAAACATCCAGTCTCACGAACTAGTTGGCCAAAGCCTGAACATCCAAAGCAAGCGGCCTCTGACTGACTGGAATATAAGCAAGACTGCCCATACTGGCTGCCTTACTACTCAAAGCGTCGGCCACCACATTGGCCTTCCCCGGATGATATAAAATGGTGACATCATAGTATTTCAACAACTCCAACCACCTCCTCTGCCTCAAATTTAACTCCTTTTGCTTGAACAAGTATTGAAGACTCTTGTGATCAGTGAACAGATCACATGCCATGCCATACAAATAGTGCCTCTAGATCTTCAATACGTGAACAATAGATGCCAACTCCAAATCATGCAATGGATAGTTCTTCTCATGAATATTCAACCGCCTTGAAGCATAGGCAATAACCTTGCTATCCTACATCAACACTGCACCAAGCCCGACATGGGAAGCATCACAATAAACGGTATAAGGACCAGATCCAGTGGGCAAAACCAACACCGGTACCGTAGTCAGAGCTGTTTTGAGCTTATGAAAGCTCGCCTCACACTCGTCCGACCATTTGAACTGGGCGCCCTTCTAGGTCAACCTGGTCATCGGGGCTGCAATAGATGAAAACCCCTCCACAAACTAACGGTAGTAGCCTGCCAATCCCAAGAAACACCGAATCTCTGTAGTTGATGCTGGTCTAGGCCAGTTCTTGAATTCCTCAATCTTCTTCGGGTCCACCTGAATACCCTCTGCTAATACAACGTGACCCAGGAATGCAACTGAACCCAACCAGAACTCACCCTTGGAGAACTTGGCATATAACTGACTATCCCACAAATTCTGAAGAACCACTCTAAGGTGCTGCTCGTGCTCCTCCTGGCTGCGGGAGTACACCAAAATATCATCAATAAAGACTATCACGAACATGTCCAAATATGGCCTAAACACTAAATTCATCAACTCCATAAATGTTGTTGGGCATTGGTCAATCCAAATGACATGACCAAGAACTCATAATGCACATACCGAGTGCGGAAAGCTGTCTTAAGGACAACGATAGTAGCCAGATCGCAAGTCGATCTTGGAGAATACCCTGGCACCTTGAAGCTGGTCGAACAAATCATCATTCCTCGGTAGTGGATACTTATTCTTAATCGTTACCTTGTTCAATTGCCGGTATCTATGCACATCCTCATCGATTCGTCCTTCTTCTTGACAAATAACACTGGCGCGCCCCAAGGTGAAACACTGGATCTAATGAAACCCTTCTCTAGCAAATCTTGCAACTGGTCCTTTAACTCCTTCAGCTCCGGCGGGGCCATACGATATGGCGAGATAGAAATGGGATGGGTGCCCGAAGCCAAATCAATACAAAAATCAATGTCCATGTCGGGTGGCATACCCGGCAGGTCTGAAGGGAAAACATCTTAAAACTCCCAGACAATAGGCACAGAATCTATAGGAGGAACCTCAGCACTGGAATCATGAACATAGGTCAAATAGGCCAGACACCCTTTCTCGACCATGCGTCGAGCCTTCACGTATGAAATGACATTGCGGGTAGAATAACTTAGAGTGTCTCTCCACTCTAAACGAAGCATATCCGGCAATGCTAAGGTCACAGTCTTGGCATGACAGTCCAAGATAGCGTGATAAGGTGATAGGCAATCCATACCCAATATGATATCGAAGTCAACCATATCTAAGAGCAACAAGTCTACACGGGTCTCAAGGACCCAATCACTACAACACATGAACGATGGGCTCGGTCGACTACGATAGAGTTACCCATCGGTGTAGACACATATACAGGAACACCCAGTGCATCACTAGGCATGACCAAGCATGGTGCAAAATAAGATGAAACATATGAATACGTAGACCTAGATCAAATAGTACCGAAGCATCTCGATCACAAACTAGAACCGTACCTGTGATGACTGCATCTGAAGCCTCAACCTCAAGCCTGGCCTGAAGAGCATAACAACGGGGCTGGGCCCCACCACCCTGAACCATATCTCTAGGTCGATCTGCTGCTAGCTGACCTCCAGAAACCACGATCACCTAGGGCACCATGAGAAACCTGGAGGGCTGACTGGAAAGGCCTGGAAGGCTGACCCCTATCATATGACACTGAATCGGCCTGACTGAAGGGGTCTCTTGTACGCTCTATGACCACCCCCCTATGGCAATACCATCTCAATCCTCCGGGCCATATTGGCCGCCTCCTGAAAAGTAATATCACTCCCCGCCTCTCTAGCCATCTGGAGACGAATAGGTTGGATGAGTCCATCAATAAACCATCTCACTCTCTCCCTCTCAGTGGGGAGTATGACTGCAGCATGGCGAGCCAACTCAATAAACCTGGTCTCGCACTGGGTGACTGATATGGATCCCTGATGGAGACGCTCGAACTGCCTCCGGTAGGCCTCACGCGCTGTGATAGGGAGAAACTTCTCCAGAAATAACACTGAAAATTGATCCCATGTCAAAGCTGGAGACCCTGCTGGTCTAGCTAAATAGAAATCAATCCACCAAGTATTGGCGATTCAATATAGGCGAAATACAGCGAAATCAGCTCCATTGGACTCAACAATACCCATATTCTGAAGAACCCCGTGGCAGCTATCCAAATAATCCTGAGGATCCTCAGTGGGTGCACCGCTGAAAGTAGTAGTGAAGAGATTAGTGAACCTATTCAATCTCCATAAAGCATCGGCAGACATAGCTACCCCATCACCTGCCTGGGCTACCACACCCGGTTGAGCTGCTCCAACTGGCTGAACTGCTGGAGCCTGACCCTGAGGAGCTACCTGCTTCGGAGTACGAGTAGCAGGAGTCTGGGGCCCTCCTCCAGCCTGAGAGACAGCTGGTGTTACCGGAAGCAAACCCGCTCGGGTAAACTCTCCATGAGGCCCAACAATTGGACCAAAGTGTACTGAAGAACTGGGGTAGCAATAAACCCCTCTTGGACCTGAGTTGGGCCCACCAGAACTACTGGGGCTGGGGCTGGGGCCGGAACCTTGTCGACAAAGTTGATCTGAGGCTCTGGCACTGGTGCTACTGCACGGGTCTGAGCTCTGCCCCTACCTTGGCCTCTAGCACGGCCTCGTCCTCTGCCCCTAACGGGAGCTGCCTGGGGCTCGGACTGCTGATCAGAAGATGAGGAAGCGCCTGTTCTCGCTATCTGCGAAAGAACATAGTAAAAATTCGATTAGCATTGAGAAACCAAATCGCACGACAAGAAAGAACAAATGTGAAACTTTTCCTAACTTTGTAGCCTCTGGGGGATAAATACAAACGTCTTCGTACCAAGCTATCCTGAATTCTTATGTGTGTCAATTTCAATATTTTTAGAATTTTATTTGTGTTATAATAATTAATATTTACTTATTTAATTGGACAGAGTATATATCTATGGGTTCCACACTCGATATTTAATTTGACAACATATATTAATTTGTTAGTTCTGTACGTTTGTGTTATAAATATAGAGTTCACCAATTTAACAAGAAAGAGTCATAACAAAATCAATATAAGCACAATAAGTACTCACGGTCATGCAAGAAGTCTATACACTCGTCACCATGCCTATACACCATACTCAACATTTAGCAATTAGCAACTAATATTCTAATCATATTCCCTCAAGCCAAAGTTAGATCAAATACTTACCTCGAATGCTCCAAAGAACAACAATCAATCCTCAAATACCGCCTTTTCTCTACAATCCGACTCCGAAACAATGATATCTAGGCATAATTAATTCAATAATATCAATAAAGACCCAATGGCAACACCCCATAGCCTAGATATGAATTTCCTAGCATTCTTTCAAAAATACCAAAATTCGACAACGGGCCCACATGGTCCAAATACGAGGCTCGGACCAAAACCCAATCACCCATAACCCCACGAGTTCAAATATGCAATTTGTTTTAAGATTCGACCCCAAATTGAGGTTGAATCACCCAAAATTCTCAAAACCAAAACTCTACCCAAAACCCTTAATTTCCTACTTTGATTTCATGATTTAGGTCTAGGAATTTGATAAATGATGATAGAAAATGAAGAAAACGAGTTAGATAATACTTACCCAAGAAGCTTTGGAGAAGAATAGCTCTAAAAATCGCTTATGGGGTGTGGGGAAGAAGAGCTTGTGTGAAACTTGGGAATAATCCCGTCACTGGTCTATTTTTGAGCTTTAAAAATCACTGGGCAAAAATGCCCTATACGATCGCGGAGAAGTCAATGCGATCACATACGGTAGAGGGAGTAAGGCAATGCGATTGTGAAAGACAAGTTGCGAACGCATAGAGTAAATGCGACTGGGCAAGGAAAATGCTCTACGCGATCACGAGGGGGACAATGTGATCGCATAGGTATGAGAGGCTGGGCAATGCGATCGCACAAAGTATGTTGCGATCGCATAGAACAATTTAGGCTCTTGAAATTTACACTATGCGATCACGGGAGAAGCTATGCGATCGTATAGAACAACATACCAGATATCAGAACTGAGCATTTTCTGCAATTTCCACTAAGTTCAAAACACCTCGAACCACCTCCGAATCACTCCCGAGCCCTTGGGGCTCCCAACCAATCACACACACTAACTTAACAACATCCTACGAACTTATTCGTGCGATCAAATCGCCAAAATAACATCAAAATCAATGAATCAAACATCAAATTCCTCATTTTTCATTCTAACTTCATAAACTTCAAATTTTTGATATTTAGGTCCGAAACACGTCAAATGACGTCCGATTTCGACCAAACTTTACAGAAAACACTTAACACATATTTAAGACTTGTTTCGGGCGTCGGAACCAAAATACGAGCCTGATACCATAGTATTTTAATTAATTTTTATTTCCACTTTCCTTAATAATTTCAGAAAAATAATTTCACAAAAAAATTCTTTTACTCGAGTTCTAGACCTCGAAATTCGACTCCGGACACATGCCCGAGTCCCATATTTTTTTACGAACCTTCCGGTATCGTCCAATCTTGGGTCCGGGTCTATTTAACCAAAATGTTGACTAAAGTCAACTTTAATCATATTAATATCAAAATTCATCATTTTTCACACAGAATTCATTTTTAAGCCTTCCGGCTATACGCTCGGACTGCACACGCAAGTTGAGGCAAGTAAAAGTGAGGTTTTCAATGCCTCGGAAGCACAAAACGAATGAGGAAACAGGTGATGACCCTTTGGGCCGTCACATACTCCACCTCTAAAACAACCGTTCGTCCTCGAACGGACAAAAAAGAGTAGTACCTGAGTCGGGAAATAGATGAGGATAGCGGCTCCGCATATCAGACTCGAACTCCCAGGTCGATGCCTTAGGAGGCTGACCTCTCCACTGGACACGGACTGAAGGAAAACTCTTCGACCTCAACTATCGAACCTGCCGGTCTAGGATAGCTACCAGCTCCTCCTCGTAAGACTGATCCTTGTCCAACTGGACAGTGCTGAAATCTAACACGTGGGTCAGATCGCTGTGATACCTCCGAAACATGGACACATAAAACACTGGATGCACGGCTGACAAGCTAGGTGGCAAGGCAAGTCTATAAGCCACCTCTACCACACGATCTAGAATCTCAAATGGGCCAATGAACCTTGGGCTAAGCTTGCCCTTCTTCCCAAATCTCAGCACGCCCTTCATAGGCGACACTCGGAGAAAGACCCGCTCACCAACCATGAAAGCTACATCTCGAACTTTACGATCTGCATAACTCTTTTGCCACGATTGAGCCGAACGAAGTCTGTCCTGAATGATCTTGACCTTATCCAAGGCCTCCTGAACTAAATCTGTACCCAATAACTGAGTCTTTCCCGACTCAAACCATCCGATTGGAGACCGACATCGCCTACCATACAACGCCTCGTATGGAGCCATCTAAATGCTAGACTGGTAGCTGTTGTTGTAGGTGAACTCTGCTAAAGGCAAAAACTGGTCCCACGAGCCTCCAAAATCAATGACACAGGCTCGGAGCATATCCTCCAATATTTGAATAGTCCTCTCGGACTGGCCGTCCATCTGAGGATGGAACGTTGTGCTCAACAGAACCTGGGTGCCCAACTCCTGCTGAACTGCTCTCTAGAAGCGCGAGGTAAACTGCGTACCCCGAAATGATAGATGTCGGCACCCCATAAAGGCAAACAATCTCATGGATGTAGACCTCAGCTAACCTCTCCGATGAATAGGTGGCTGCAACAGGAATAAAATGCGCTGACTTGGTCAGCCTATCAACAATGAACCAAATAGCATCAAACTTCTTCCAAGTCATCGGAAGTCCAGTAATGAAATCCATGGTAATCCTCTCCCACTTCCACTCGGGAAGCTCAATCCTCTGAAACAAACCACTAGGCCTCTGATGCTCATACTTGACCTGCTGACAGTTCAAACACCGAGCCACATATGCAACAATATCCTTCTTCATCCTACGCCACCAATAATGCTGCCGCAAGTCCTGATACATCTTCGTGGCGCCCGGGTGAACAAAATACCGGGAACTATGGGCCTCCGCTAAGATCACCTCTCGAATCCTATCAACATTGAGCACACAAACTCGCCCCTGCAATCTCAAAACACCATCTTCATCTAAGGTCACCTTCGTGGCACCTCCACGCTGCACCATGTCTCTCAGGACACACAAATGGGGATCATCAAACTGCCGATCACGGATACGCTCCAATAATGAAGAACGAGCGACCGTGCAAGCTAACACTCTGCTAGGCTCAGAAATGTACAACCTCACAAACCGATTGGCCAAAGCCTGAATATCCAAAGCAAGCGGTCTCTGGCTGACCGGAACATAAGCAAGACTATCCATGCTGGCGGACTTCCTACTCAATGCATCGGCCACCACAATGGCTCTCCCCGGGTGGTACAAAATAGTAACATCATAATCCTTCGATAGCTCCAACCACCTCCGCTACCTCAAGTTTAACTCCTTCTACTTGAACAAGTATTGCAAACTCTTGTGATCAGTGTACACCTCACACGTCACACCATATAAATACTGCCTCCAAATCTTCAAAGCATGAACAATGGCTGCCAACTCTAGATCATGAATTGGATAATTCTTCTTGCGGGTCTTCAATTGCCTCGAAGCATAAGCAATGACTCTGCCATCCTACATCAATACCGCACCAAGACCAATACGGGAAGCATCACAATAAACTGTATAAGGCCCTGAGCCTGAGGGAAAAACCAATATTGGTGTCATAGTCAAAGCTGTCTTGAGCTTTTGAAAGCTCTCCTCACACTCGTCTGACCACCTGAACTAGGCACCCTTCTGGGTCAACCTGGTCGTCGGGGCTGCTATAGATGAAAACCCCTCCACGAACCGACGATAATAACCTACTAACCCCAAGAAACTCTGAATCTCAGTCGCTAATGCTGGTCGAGGCCAGTTCTTGACTGCCTCAATCTTCTTCGGGTCCACCTGAATGCCCTCTACTGATACAATATGACCCAGAAATGCAATCAAACTCGACCAAAACTCGCACTTTGAGAACTTAGCATACAATTGACTATCCTTCAGAGTCTGAAGAACCACTCTGAGGTGCTGCTCGTGCTCCTCTCAGCTGTAGGAGTTCAACAGAATATCATCAATAAAGACTATCACGAACAAATCTAGATAAGGCCTGAACACTCGGTTCATCAACTCCATAAATGCTACTGGGGCATTGGTCAACCCAAATGACATGACCAAAAACTCATAATGCCCATACCGAGTGCGGAATTCCATCTTAGGGACATCAGACGCCCTAATCCTCAGCTGATGGTAGCCAGATCTCAAGTCTATCTTGGAAAACACCTTCGCACACTGAAGCTGGTCAAACAAATCATCAATCCCCGGCAGTGGATACTTGTTCTTTATCGTCACCTTGTTCAATTGCCGGTAATCAATGTACATCCTCATCGATCCATCCTTTTTCTTCACAAATAACACTGGCACACCCCAAGGAGAAACACTAGGCCTGATAAAACCCTTTCCTAGCAAATCTTGCAACTGGTCCTTTAACTCTTTCAACTCTGGCGGGGCCATGCGATACGGCGGAATAGAAATGGGTTGCATGCCCAGGGCCAGATCAATATCCCTGTCGGGCGGTATGCCCGGCAGGTCTGAAGGGAAAACCTTGGGGAACTACCGAACAATAAGAACAGAGTCAATATAAGGACCCTCTATGCTGGAACCGCGAACATACTCCAGATAAGCTAGACATCCCTTCTCGACCATGAGTTGAGCCTTTACATATGAAATAACACTGCAAGTGGCATGAACTGGGTCCCTATCCACTCCAATCGGGGCAAGTCTGGCAAAGCCAAGGTCACGGTCTTGGCGTGACAATACAAGATAGCATGATACGGGGACAACCAATTCACCCCTAATATGACGTCAAAATCCACCATGTCTAAGAGCAATAAATCAACACGGGTCTCAAGACCCTTAAACACTACCACACAGGAACGATTAACTTGGTCGACCACTATAGAATCACCCACCGGTGTAGATACATAAACGGGAATACCCAAGGCATCACTAGGCATAACTAGGTAGGGTGCAAAATAGGACGACACATACGAACACGTAGACCAAGGGTAAAATAGCACTGAAGTATCTCTAATACAAATTAGAATGGTACCTGTAATGCCTGCACCTGAAGACTCAGCCCCTGGCCTAGCTGCTGGCTGGCCTCTACCTCTAGCAACCTGAACTCCACCTCTAAGACCTCTACCTCCACCTCTAACACCTCTGCCCCTGCCTCTAGCTGACTGGGCAAGCTGTGGAACCTCCGGTGCCTGAATCATAGCACGAAAACTCTGATGCTGGAAGTTACCATAAACTCAAGGGCAATATTTGACAATGTGCCTTGGATCACCACAAGCATGGCAAGACCTCGTCTGCTGCGGCTGAGCACCCATCAACCTCGGGAAAACCCTACTGAGATGACCATATTCACCACACTCATAACATCCACGCGACTGCTGAGGGAACTGAGGCTGACCCTATCAACTTGAATGATCACCTAAAGTACCATGAGTGATATGGTAAGTTGACTGAAAGGGCCTGGGAGGATGGCCTCTATCATAAGTACCTCTACCCCCAATCGAGGCACCATTAAACCTGCCTGCGTGACGGGGCCTCTTGTACGACCCATGACCACCTCCATGTGGAAGAGCTATCTCATCTCTACAACCCACATTGGCCGCCTCTTGAAAAGTGATCTCACTCCCGGCCTGAGCCACTATACTCGGCAGACCTGCCACCGCTGGCTGAACTCCTGGAAGCAAACCCGCTTGAATGACACTCTCCATAAAGCCTGTCAATCTGACTAAAGCGTCCTGAAGATCTGGGGTGACCATGACCCCTCCTAGGACCTGAGCTGGGCCCACCGGAGCTGCTGGGGCTGAAACCTCCTCATCATAGTCAATATGAGACTCCACCTCTGGGACTATTGCCCGGGGCTGAGCTCTGCCCCTACCTCGGCCTCTGGCACGGCCTCGGCCTCTGCCCCTCGCAGGAGTTGCTGATAGGGGCACGGGCTGTTGTGCGGTAGAAGAGGAAGCACGTGTTCTCGCAGTCTGCGAAAGAACAGAGTAGAAAGACAATCAGTATTTGAGAAACAGAATCGCACGACAAGAAAGAACAAAAGTGAAACTTTTACTAACTCCGTAGCCTCTGGGGGATAAATACAGATGTCTCCATACTAATCCCTCAGACTCTACCAAGTTTGCCTGTGAGTAGCGAGACCTATGTAACCTAGAGCTCTGATACCAACTTGTCACGACCCGGATTTCCCACCCTCGGGAGTCGTGATGGCACATACTAATGGGACCTAGGCAAGCCAATTATCAAATACCTCTTTAGCGAACATCGACAATATTAACAACAATAAAGCATTTAACAATAAAGCGGAAGTCTCAAATATAATTTACTGAAAGAAATACGGATGTTTAACAAATCCTCTACCCAAGACTGGTGTCACAATACTCACGGACGTCTAGAGAATGTTAAATACAAGGTTCGAATGAAGCATAGAACTATCTGCTACGGTACAATAATAACAAACTGGATGAAATAGAAAGGACTCCGGGCCTGCGGACGTCAGCAAGGCTAC